>NW_010587868.1:66880-135705 GCF_000705375.1 Tinamus guttatus | reverse complement strand
TTCTTGTTGGGGGCTAAGGCCCCAGGTTCCCCACTCTGAGGAGAGCAGCTCCAAGCAGCTCTGAAGGGTGGAGGACCTCAGGAAAGGCAGCCATTAAGTAAGCATCTGTCAAGGAGAAGAATGCTCCATACAAACAGTTGTTAAAATTAGGAAACATCTATGGAGCCCAGCTAGCCTAAAGAGGGAACTGGCATGTGGCCTTCAAGTCAATAATAGGTGCCGGAAGACTGGAAGAAGGCCACTGTCACGCCAGTCTTCAAAAAAGGCAAGAAGGAGGACCCAGGCAACTACAGGCCAGTCAGCCTCACCTCCGTCCCCGGAAAAGTGATGGAACGGCTCATACTGGCCGTTGTCTCCAGGCACATGGAGGACAAGAAGGTGCTCAAGCGTAGTCAGCATGGATTCACCAAGGGAAAATCTTGCTTGACTAACCTGATAGCCTTCTATGATGAAATGACCAATGGGATAGATGAGGGGAGAGTGGTGGATGTCGTCTATCTCGACTTCACCAAGGCTTTGGTCACCATTCCTCACAACATCCTCCTGCTCAAGCTCCGGAAGTGTGAGATAGATGAGTGGACAGTGAGGTGGATTAGGAACTGGCTGGATGGCAGAGCTCAGAGAGTGGTGATCAGCAGTGCAGAGTTGGAGGCCTGTAGCTAGTGGTGTCCCCCAGGGGTCAGTCCTTGGTCCAGTCCTGTTCAATTTATTCATCAATGACCTGGATGAAGCCACAGAGTGCTCCCTCAGCAAGTTTGCTGATGATACCAAACTGGGAAGAGTATCCAGTAGCCCAGAGGGCTGCACTGCCATCCAGAGGGCATGCCTTTTTTATGATTCTGATAAGATTTTGCTTGGATATCCTGTCGTGAAAGTCATGGGACACTATTCAGAAGTCTTCCTCAGTTCACTCTGGATTCTGGTAATAGGAAATATATGGAATGTGTATGTATTATGGAGAAATGCCAGAGATCTCTAAAAAAGAATAACAAACCTCTGGTCCTCAGTTATGATCTTTCTGTAGATCAAACTCATATCCCAGTCCAAAACCTGTCTGATTTTGTCCATCAGCCTGAAATCCATAAGTGCTTTCAAAGTCTCTTCTTTGTTCTAAAAAGTATTGCTTAGCTCATTATTATTGGCCCTCCTTGGGGGAGCTGATATAATTTCTGAATAATTTCTCATGATTTTGTTTGTTTACAACCTGTGTTTTTTTATTCGTCTCAATATTTAAGTATTTTTAGATGTATTTCTCTGACTCCTGTTTTTTTTTAAGATCTTTGCAATTTAGTACATTCTAGAAAGTCAGGATTTTCAAGGTCTTCATCCTTACCCTAATCCAACAGCTCAGTGAACAAAGATAAAAGAGCTCGATTAAGGAAAGATCTAAGTTCTATGTTTTCCTTGTGTCTGGTAACAATTATTTATAGTAAGTGTTTATATTTTGGCATGATCATTATTATTAGCGTTGCTGCATCCCCAAATGCTGAAGAAATGATGCAGCAAAATGCAGTTTATTTGAATATTAAAATGGTGTATCCTTAATTCTTTGAAAAAGAGTGGTCAAGGGAATAGATAACCGTGACAAAAACATCCATTTAAATTCATGCAATAGATCTAAAACCACCAAAATTTATAGTGCTGTTCAGATCTGTCCTTTATTTATCATGATAATAACAGTAACTTATTTTTATAGGACAATGTTCTATGAAACAGGGTGATATGAATAGGACAATAATCCTTGTCCTAATTTTTTAGAAACAGACCAAAGAAAACAGGCTTTCAAAGGATAAAATGTCCTTTTAAAATATATGCTTCTATCCTTCTCCTCCCACTACAACCTTTGCCTTCACAATTTTTCTGAAATCTTCTCTCTTCTCAGCATCCTGTACCAGATGTCACTGCTGTGCTAGCTTTTCTGCTCAAATGGCTTCCTTAAACTCCAGAGCAGGTTTCATTCCAAAACTGGTTCGTGCACATGCTTCCTCTATCTGCCAGATCCCTGATCTAAACAGCAGCTTCCTCATCTAGCGGGAACGACTTGTTTTATGAGGGCATGTGTGTGTATTCCCACATGTAGAGCTCCCAAATGTAGATGGGTGAGAGTCAAGGATTACAACTGAGAGCAGTGATCAGCATGCAAACAGCAAGGAATGTCTAAAATGGAGGTTAAATAGAACTTCTGTTTTATCAGGTTGTCCAGTTTGGAGAGATTCAGATTAGACTATGAAGCCTGCACAATATGTTGACTTACTTCCCGGAACAGAATATCAATAGCCTGGCTATCAGATTACTTAGTAATTATGCAATCATCTTATGTTCAGCACTCTTCAGCATAAACCCAAGTCAGCTGTGGAACTGATTTAAGATCTTACTTTGAATGTTGCTGATTTTCTTCTGGGAAAAGGTATGCTATTTCAGCTTCAAATGGAGTTGAGAGCACTGCTGAGGTATCATTATTCCTCAAGCCACATTACAAGTAGCAGCTTCAAAATCAAGTTTGTAGTAGTGGCAACAACAACATAGCCATCCATGCTCTTCTCAGATTTCTGCCATTGTGGGACAAAATATCGACATAAGTCAGGAGAATTATTTTGTTTGTTTTGCTCCTTTTTTTTTTTAATAATTCTGCAGTTTGCTTGTCATAAGAATTTAAGTAAATTCAGTCATACAGAACTGAAATAGGAAATAGTGTGGGGAAATAAGACTGCATACAAATTCTGCATCTTAGTACAGGCCATTCAATTCAGTTGTCATGATCAAACTGAAATGTGAAACTCTTATTTGCCCTGCCTTTTGCTATGGGAGACATGAGGAGTACCTGCTGCCCTATGTTCCTGTCTAACCAGTGTCTTTTGGTGGATTCCGTCTAGGTGAAGTGCATTTTCTCCTTGCCTGAATTTCACTTGAAGGAGCAATACTGCTGAAATGTATGATGAGAATTATATTCTGACCAGGAGTTCAGTTAAAATCAGATGCACAATTGTCTTGGATTGGCATTACAGAAGGCAGACCTAACCATCCACATTCTAACTCCCAAAGGCATCATGGCAAATCAGACAGAACTACTTCACTACCTAACTAAGTAAATATAGAGGATTTTGACTGCATATGACAAACTAAAAAAAAAAATCTTTCTAATTGAGGCTACTGTATTTTGTCACACATTGCTTTGCCTTTCTCCCTTTTTTAATTCCTAATATTTCTATGTCTACATACATATTTTTAAACACATTTCAGTCTTTTTCAGTATTTATCTGTGACAAAACTAAAAATTCAGTTATCAAAAGTTACTTCTAGGATGATTTCTGTCTTTTCTGCTTCCTGAGATTGTTTTTACACATGGTCTCGTCCAGCTGTCATAGCAACACTCAACTCCCAAGCAATGGAGCATTAGAAGCTCTAGGTCTACAACTGAAACTCTGATTCAAGGGAGTAACCCACCAATGACTGAAACATGAAATTTCTTTTCACATAATTAACATGTTTTGAAAAGTGCCTTTGAATGAACTGTCCAAATATTTACTCATCACAGCAGAGTCCTGAAAAAAAAAAAAAAAAGACTTTTTTAAAGCATTTAATTCTAATAACACAAGGTGCTTCACTTTGACCATCTGGTTTAATTCTGATGATATGACACTTCAGAGAAATTGTTTGAACCATTTTGGTGGGGGGTGGGGGAGGGGTAAAAATAGCAGTGATAGTGTTGTTAGTAAAGTGTTTCATTTGGAAAATAAAATGAAATGATATTTTCTGACAGATAATTGTTCCATCATAAAAAGTTCTTTGCTCTAATGTAATGACTGCTTGGAAGATGATTTGTTTTGAACAAAGTGGGATTGATTATGTGGATAACATTTCCGTATATTAATCAGATTTTCTAGGCAGGTCCATTACCTCCGTGTTTGTACACAGCTTTTGACTTCCTCTGGTCACTACAGATTTCACTGTTTATGATGCATGTAACAAAGCTGTGTCAGACTTTTCAGTGCCTGTTTTGATGCATCCCTATAGAACGCTGTATGCAGTGGCCATATGAGAATAACCTGCTTTCTTCATATGGTAAGGATAAGCAATTCTGGAATGAATCTCACAGTGCTAAACTCATGCTTGATCCACAACAGAAAAGCAGGAAAGTCAGAAGAAATCATCCCACGGGAAGGATGTCGTTCACAGACTGTCATTTGGATCACATTGCCCTTTAACCTTATTATCTCTTATCATCTAATTGCTTATTAGGTAATAAAGGGCCATAACATCCTTGCTTTCTGTTTAATTCTATATTTCATTTACATACATTCATTTATAGTAAGCCTTAAAAATACCCAAGAGTTGGTTAGAATTTTCCAAAGAACTTCTTGTTACTAGATTTTGGTCTGAACTGATTTTTTCTTTTTCCTTTTTTTTTTTTTTTTTTTTTTGTGAAAAAGGGGAGTGAAGATATGGATGGTGGAAAAAAGCAGTCTTTTCATTTATATAATACGTCTTTCATAGGCAATGACAGGTCTACAACAGAATGTTATTAGGTATCCTCCTGTCTATAGAGATGCTTTGAATACAATTCTTTTCCAGTGTTATTAAGTTACCTCCTTTGTTAAGCAACCAGTTTTGGTCAGTCCCACAAAACATGCCTCAAATAAGGCATGACTGTACAATAGAACATTTCCTGTAAAGTTCAACAACGAAATAGTACATTTTCATATTTTCAATAGAGAAGATTAATAACCTTAGTTTTTTATCCAGGCATAGGAAAAAAAAATTATAAAAAGGGAAACTTTTAAGGGCATTCACAATAGTTCTTTTCCTCTCCAAAGGAAAATCACGGTGGGTAGCATTCATCCCACTTGGCTCTAGCTACCTGAATGTTAACCTTTTATCTTAAGCCGCCATCTAGAAAATTTGTGTGTCAATGGAAAGTGACACCTGAAGATGGTGATTCATCTCACCTGTATGGATACGAATCTTAGGACCGGATGAATCAGATAGGCAACTTCCTATGTTTTAGCACTGATGATGGAGTGATACTGAACATTCAGTTTTGATGACATTCGTGAAGCTGTTATAGGTAGATGAGATAAATCTCACCTCTAGTGCGATGAAAAGCAATAATGAATTTTCTGAGTAATGCTTCCTTATTTCCAGTTTAAGCACTGGCCTTGTGAGGGAAGAAAATGTAAGATCTTACCTCAAGGATCTGAATATTGAAGGCCTAGTGACTGCAAGATCTTTGCTCAGCTTTTTGCTGATACCTAGGCATAAAAAAATTTTGGGCACTATTTAATAGTTCTCTCAGGAGAAGGATGGTATCATCTTATAAAACTGTACTGTTGATGTTCAGAAAAATAATCACTGGACCACACAGCCTCATTCCTAGTGGCTGTGACAGGCAGCTCTTTTTAATTGCATAAAAAGTCAAGAAAAATTCAAAATAATAGGGAAACATTTAGCCCTGGAAGTATTGAACATACATAACTCCTTGTGTGGCTAAAACCAAGTATCAATGGAGTTAGCTAGAATATGCTTCATCATTAAAGTCTTGCTTCAGAAACTGTACAATGACAGCTAAAACTTTTTTTTATTATTTTTTTATTTGAATGCTCGGTGGAGATAAGAAAGCCAGAAGAAGAACAGATGTGTTAGAAGTGTGAAATGGATTAACATCAAAGCCCCCTGGGAAAATCTGAAACATGAAATGAAGGATCCTGAATGACAAGAGCTATTCAGAATGCATTAAAAGCTCTGCAGTGCGTTTTGGTGCTGTCTGTGTGAGCAACGTGAGGCCCTGTGTGCTAGGGAGAGATGCTGATAACGAAAGCTCTGTGAACTTCAGGGAAATTCAGTTCATCGCTGAGAACTCACCTTGTGGCACAATTTGAATGAGACAGAAAAAGCACCCAAACTGATGATTGCCAATATTTGTTGGCCGTAGTGATATGAAATGTAGAGATAATTTGAGGCTTGAAATAATAAGGCTAAAGGTGAACCAGCAATGATTTAAAAAATAATGCCTTAGTTACATATTCTTTGAGTGTTTAGAGCTCTCTATTAATATTAATCAGTTGACAGACTAGGCATGGGCAGTGTATTTTGATATGCTTAAAATCAGAGAAAGTAGAGGAAGAAACATGATGTAAGAGATATCTTTTAAATTTCTTGATTTTTTACTCAGATTCTTCAGAAGCAGGTTATTTTTAGCTTAGATACATTTAAATTCATAAACTGCTTCTGAATTGCAGACCCTGATATCCCCATAGTTATTGATAGAAAGGAATTACTGGTATTTGTGATGTAAAGGAGGGTGCCTGGGCTGCTACTTAGTTTTTGCTTCATCTGAGCTCAATGTAAGTCAAAGGGAGTTTGTCAAATAATATGGAACATATATCAGGATTTAGTCCCTGTTTTCGCTCAGAGTGAACTTACTACAATTCAAAATCTAAATCTCATACCATGCATTTTCGACAAGTATAACACCATGGCAAGCACAGCTAAAATTCACAGCAAAGGCGAGTGTTTCAGAAGCCTGCAGTGGATTTCTGATGAAGACTCAGAAGAACTTACAGTTAAAAACTGTCCAGTGTAATTGCCAGCACTTCATACAGTAAGAATTGTATTCATTCTTGACTATCTCTCTTGTACAGACATCATCATGACCTGAGTGAAAATCTCAAGCCTTTAAGTCTCATTCCAAGTGGTGTTTTCATCCCACTGCTGACACAGAGCAAAGGTGATTTAAGCCAGACAGCTTCCCTCAACAAGTGCTGCTTTAGCAGCCTTCAAGAGTAAGGCTGGCTTAAAAATGAAACAAAACAAACAAAACAAAACCAAGAAACAAACAAAAAAACACTTTCTCCCTGTCTGAAAAAAGGGCCAATCCTCAGAGATGAGCATCCTCTTGGTGCAAATGTTTCCCCTTCTATTGATCTCTGCCACTTTGGGGACAGGTGCATCAGGGCTTGATACAAGTGAATTTATGAGGCAGACAGTTCCATACTTTTTTAGCCTTGTCTGGCAGGTCAGTTCATATATTGTCCAAAATAAGTCTTGAGCTTTAGAAAATTTCCAGGGTTGCTTGTGTACACTATCAACAAAACCCATTACTCATAGACTGAGGTACATCCAGTGCATCTGCCATACATATAATTGACTGATTCTTTCGAGCTTCTTTTTTGTTTTTTTTGCTGCCTTTTTTTTTTTTTTTTTTTTGAAATGGAAAGGGATTAACTCTTGAAAATGACATAACTTTCTTTTACTCTGTACTGGTAAAGCCTTTAAAAATATAACCTGAGGACTACTCATTTTTATGCATTTAAAATAAAACAACATTCTTCAGACTGAAAGTTTTGTAGTTAGAAGAATCTATTCTAACAGAATATATTAGTCTGTAAATCAATATTCCCTGTTGATTAATTTCCTAATAAAAAGTGCAAATGTTTTTACTCTCTGTTCTCCTGAATTCAGTTATATTATTGTACTAAACAACATGAACCTGTTTTTTCTAGTCTTACTCATGTTCTCTACTTACTAATTCAAACAAATAATCCCATTATATACTCAGCATAACAACTACTAAATTAGCATTTTCTGAATGTGTATTCTACTGTAGAATTTTTTTGGCACAGATTGAAGTTAACATATCCAATAGCATTTGCAAGAGTTAGACACACAGGAAGATGTTGATCTTTCTTAATTTTAGAGTTACATAGCTGAACAAGTCATCTTTGTTTCCCTTTAGATTCAACAGAGAAGAATAAACTCTTCTGGAGAACTACACGTCTGACTTTTTTTGCATCTATTTTAGCGTGGAATGAGTCACAAACTAGAAAATTCAATTCCTATCCATTAAATAAACAGGGACTGTCTAGTTTAGCTAAGGCCACCTAAAAGTAGAGGGTAAGTTTCTAAAAATTTCTCATTGTGATCAGTATTTTTAATGGAATTTAGTTTTGCCATCTAAGATACGTCTGGGGTGGAAAAAAAAAACAGCAAGGAAAGAAGGAAAAGACAAAAGACTCTGGAAGTTTTTTGAAGTACTGAGACAAATAATTCAATCTAATAAGAGTGGAAGGCTGAGTTAAGCACTGATAAATAGACCCGCAAATGACAGTCTATATAGTTTGCCATACAATTGATATATAATTTCTTCCAAAGAGGAAGAGTTGGTATATGTAAGTCCCATTATCATCATGCTGAAGGTGAAACTTTTTGTTTTTATGAATTCATGCTCTAGAACTGTATATCAGTTTTGGGATAGCAGAACTAAATACGCTATCATCTTGAAATGTATTGTCTAGAACTTTGCATTATACTTCACGTAACACAACTTCAGTTCCACTTAATTCATGACAGAATATAGAAGCCTTCCTCAGATTACATATTAGGACATACTTTGTAGGCTAAAGAGTAATGCTAATATCCATGAGTTAGCAGATACAGTCCATGAATTTCAAATTAATTATTTATTTGTTATGGTTCAGTTTGTGGCTACTTAAAAAGAGCTATTTCAGTTTCAATTCTTTCTGAAATCCAGATGGACAGAGATGTCCTAGCACAGCCTCAAATAGAGAAAAGGATTGGCTATTTTTGAAAATGTAGATCCAGCTTTCCAATCCAGGAAAGACAGAGAAAACAGAACTATTACAGTTTTTGCACATACTGGGTAGATTATAAAATAATTACTCATGTTTCAGTTTAAATAACATGAAAAAAAATCCTTTAATTAAGATTCTTAATTAATAGTTGAAAAATTAATCAATCAATAATTATAGCTATCATTATAGGATGTAATTGTGCTTAATTGGAGGGGCTGATTAATTATCAGACTAAACCTTTCAAATTCTCACACTTGAAAATAGTGGGAAGTGATGGATTCAAGCCCATAGAGTTAAAATCCAAGAATCAAAAATCCAAGGAGCGTAGGCCGCAAAATAGAAAGCATGTGATTGAAGTGCATGAAAAATTGCCATTGTTAGACATGTACATTATTGTATTATTAATGTATATGTAGTTGTGATTAGTGTGAGTAAAATATCCCTCAGAAGAAGATAAGCAATACCATTTCTGAAACCTGCTATTCTTATTTTATGCAGCATAAATTTATTTTTTTAATAAATATAAGTACACTCCTGAAACCCTGTTTGGCTCCTCTTGTCCTAGTGTCCTCTTACAGTTCAGTAAGAATTTGGAGTCATAACTTTGAGTAGGATAAAAACAATGCTGTGTAATACATAACATATTACATATGCTATTCCATACATAGTTGCATAATGTACTCTGGCTCTCTTAAATCTGTGGCAATTCAGTGTTGAAGGTGTCCTCTGCTCCAGTGCCTGTTGGTCTTGTTCTAGCAGCAGAAATTCAGAGAAAATGCTAATAGAATCAGGCAAGCTTTAAAACATATTTAGCAGCCTCAATTTACTTACTTCTACTTCAGTTTCTGCTGCTGCTTTTTGTGTTCAGTAGCCTACAACTTAGTGCATTTGCTGGTGTCTCTTTCTTCAGTCCAGGTGTAGTGTTTTGGCCTCACACTGCTTCCAGGAGCACTTACAGCAAATAAACACTGCACAATTCAATGCAGTGTCCTAGGAGTACTGCAGATGGACTATGCCTGTGCACCCTATGGACTGAGGCCTTAGTCATGGAAGAGCCAAGGGAACTTCTGCTTCCTCTTCCAGCGGTGGTTTAAGTTTTGTATTTTTTTATATTTTTTCGTTTCTTAATAGTGTTTAATATCCAACACTATTGAGTTAGTCTGCTTAGTCATTTGTGGATGAAGAAAAAAGTGGAAACATGAAAATTTTAGACTGTTAAGTGAGGCTTTAATTTCAACAATATGCTTTATTCTCCATTTAGCTATAGAGAATTTTTATAAAGAAAATACCTTACTTTGACTCACTTAAGCACTGTGTTAAAGATAGTAATAAGTGTTCTTTGGAATGGAAAGGCAAAAAATCCATTACAGAATTTAGATGAGATGGGCCAGGATTGCTGTTATAGATAATCAGCTTTCTTCAAGGAAAAGCAAGGCAAATGCCTTAAAAAAAGGGAGAGGAAAAAGACTAAAAGAGGATAAGCAAAAATCAAAATTAGAAAATTCAGCTTCTCCTTCTGTTGCTGATTACTTTCTAGCCTGTTGCTAGTGGAAGAGGATCACAACACACATTACTATTAGCACTCAAAGATCTGGTACTAGTGTCAGGCTGTTAAAGACGTTGCTTTAGCTGCATCTTTGGACATAGCTCACAGCAGCGTTGCAAAAGAAATGATCTTGCCTTCCATGTTGTTATTAAACAGAAGGCTAAGGCTATCTCATAGGACAGAAAAAGTAAGGGGGAAAAAAAAAAAAAGGAACAGGACAAAGAAATTAATGACTGAAAGCAAAAAATCAGCTTGCACACATTCGGGACTTAGCTGAAACTGCTAATGGAGTGCTCTCTGTGGCCTTTCCTCTGACCTGGTCTGAATAGGTTTTCTCTCAAAGAAAGCAAAATGGTGTCACAACAAATCTCTGAGTCTCAGGAGTGAGGGTTGCCGGATTGCGGTAGTAACTTACATGCTTTGCAGCTGCTTGCTCTTTTTCTGTTGTGGGGTGAGATGAGACACTTCAACCTTCAGGACGGTCACTCTGGCACCTCTCAAGAATGCAACATTTATCAAATGTCTTTTTGAAAGTTCTCAGTATAATTGCAGTACAAGGTGGGTTTCATTATAATGACTCTGAAATCATGATACACACTTACTCATCCTGTAACACATAGTCAAAGTCAACCTTCCTTTGGCAAAGATAATTGGATTAGACCCTTACAGCTTGATCTTGCAAAGCGCTAAGAACTCAGGTGATAACTGAGCAGAAGATTTAATCGGTAGTTCAAATTTAATCATGGTGCTTTGGATTTCAGTGAAAGCATGCAAATTTACTGCAGCTCAGACTACAGACTGGTATTCTTTAGGCTAGAAAGCAATGTAAACCTCATTCTTCATTGCAGTACACAGCTATAGAAAAGTATGAATTTTTAGAAATAAAGGAAACTAAAATTCTTAGCTTCAATCTGACTCACAAAGCCAAGCGATTAGTCAATTCGGATATATTACAGAATCACAAAGTTACAGAATGATTAAGGTTGGAAGGGACCTCTACAGATTGTCTAGCCCACGCCCCCTGCTCAAGCAGGGTCACCTAGAGCACATGGCACAGGGAGGCATCCAGGCAGCTTTGGAAGATCTCCAGAGAAGGAGCCTCTAAAAGCTCCCTGGGCAGCCTGTTCCAGGGCTCTGTCACCCTCACAGTAAAGAGGGTCTTCCTCATATGGAGGTGGAACTTCCTGTCTTTCAACTTAACACCCGTTACCCCTCATGCTGTCACTGGCCACCACAGAAAAGAGCCTGGCCCCATCCTCCCTACAATCACCCCTCAGGTACTTGAACATGTTGATCAAATCTCCTCTCAATTTTCTCTTCTCCAGACTAAACAGGCCCAGCTGGCTCAGTCTTTCCTCATACAATAGATACTCCAGTCCCTTAACATCTTTGTGGCTCTCCACTGGACCCTCTCTAGAAGCTCAATGTCCTTCTTGTCCTGGGGAGCCCAGAACTGCACACAATACTCCAGGTGTGGCCTCACCAGAGCTGAGTAGAGGGGGAGGATCCCCTCCCTCAGCCTCCTGGCAAGGCTCCTCCTGATGCAGGCCAAGATCCCATTGGCCTTCTTGGCCACAAGGACACACTGCTGACTCATGGTTAACTTGTTGTCAATGAGAACTCCCAAATCCCTCTCTGCGGAGCTGCTTTCCAGCAGGTCAACCTCTAATCTGTACTGGTGCCTCGGGTTATTTGTCCCCAGGTGCAGGAGCTTGCACTTGTCCTTGTTGAACGTCATGAGGTTCCTCTCTGCCCAACTCTCCATCCTGTCTAGGTCTCCCTGAATGGCAGCACAGGCCTCAGGAGTGTCGGCCACTCCTCCCCGTTTGGTGTCATCTGCAAACTTGCCAAGGGTGCACTCTGTGCGCTCGTCCAAGTCATTGATGAACAAGCTGAACAGCGCTGGGCCCAGTACTGACCCTTGCGGGACACCACTGGGCACAGCCCTCCAACTAGACTTGGCCTCATTTATCACCACCCTCTGGGCTCTGCCTTCCTCAATCCATCTCACCATCCACTCGTCCAGTCCAAATTTCCTAGCTTTCCTACGAAGATGTTATGGGAGACTGTTGAAAGCTTTGCTGAAATCAAGGTAGACAACAACCACGGCTCTCCCATTGTCCATCTAGCTGGTCACCTCATTGTAGAAGGCTATCAGGTTCATCAGACACAACTTCCCCTTAATCCATGCTTACTATTCCTGATCACCTTCTTTTCCTTCACATGCCTAGAGATGATGTATAGAATGAGCTGCTCCATCACCTTTCCAGGGGCAGTGGCTGACCGGCCTGTAGTTTCCCAGCTTCTCCCTTTTGCCTTTTTTGAAGACTGGAGTGGCTTTGGTTTCTTCCAGTCCTCAGGCACCTCCCCCGCTCTCCATGACCTCTCAAAGATGATGGAGAATGGCTGAGCAATGACCCCCGCCAGTTCCCTCAGCACTCCTGGGTGCATCCCTTCCGGGCCCATAGATTTATGGGTGTCCAGTTTGCCTAAATAATCCCTAACCCAATCCTGCCCGACCAGTGTAAAGTCCTCCTCTCTCCTGATTATCTCTATTCTGGTGCCTTAGCAGTAAGCACCAGTATTGGTACTAATTGGTACCTGCGTTCATGTTAAACTTCTAGCCTCCAAGAGTGGGTAATCACTACTGAACTACTATCTGGGAATGACTCTAGCAAATAAATAGTCCTAAATATTGACCAGAAACTTTGGGAAAATGCAATTTATTCTTGAACTAAAACCGTACCAATACTGTTAACACAGTTGCAATGTATTTGAGCTCTGGTATCTGAGAATGTTCCTAAGCATTGATTAATTTATTGTCATAAATACCACCTTACACTGGTCTGAATCCTGCAGAACAAAATGGTCAGATAGGTGCTGAGAACAGGAATTAAGAAATTAAAATATATCTAAAACTGATTGAAATAATTTTCACTGATCAGAGCTATGGAATTGCTGAGAACTGCTGTTTTATAGTTGCTCCTCTGAGAATTTAAAAGTCTATGTCCTCATGGCACAAGGCAAGACAAGAAGAAGTTCAGAGTTGTAGACAGAGACAGAATGAAATTCAGGGATGTTCTAAAAGTGGATGAGTCTGTAAATTCTGTCCCAGCTCTGTGGGGGTAAAGCCAAAAAGGTGAAAAGAGGCACAGCAATGAGGCATCTCCCTTCCTCACATGTTCCTTTCTAGGAACATCTGGCTGAAGCAGATAGAACTCAGCCCTAATAATCTTGCTAAGGTACTATCTCCAGTACCTCGAGGCACTTGTGTCCTATTTCAGGTAAAATTAGACAATGTACTAGATCAGTATTGCTAATATGACAGACTATGTTAGAGTAATGCTTTATATGACTGCTCCCAGTCCCTTTTCAGATATGTATTACTCAAGATAATATTTGAATAGAAATAGGCCTTTAGATTATGGGAATTCTGTCCAACCGCTATATTCAGGGAGGTAAGCAAATACCCTTTATTAAATTCCTCTTGGTTTACCCAGTCAGAAATTGACTTAACCTCAGTCTTTTACACTTTGTCTCTAAAGTGGTGAAACTGGATATAAACCTACATTCAGATTCTGGATCTAAAACTGAATCACTTAACAAAAAAGGAAAGCTAACTTTAGTTGTGAATCCAGGCTCTTGATTTCTGTAAGGCTGATGGGTAAAGAGGTACATCATCAGTATCTTATGAAAAGCTCCGTCCAGTAAGCACACTTAGACCAGCCATGAACAGAAAATCAAAGTAATGAATTCCGCTGGGAATTTTGTCTTTAACTAGGTGCTGAGAATTCCACATTTTGGTTATTTACGGCATACTTGGTGACATAAATGTATGTATCTAAGGGGAAATTTAGTCAAAAAAAAAAAAAAAAAGAATTCATGGCCTAGAGATCACTCCAAGAGAAGATGACTTGGAATCAGGATAATGAAGATGTAGTTTCCAGTCTAAGTAGCAGTCAGTCCATTGTGTAAATCCCTTTCTGTATCTGCCTTTTAATTTCACTGGTTTTCTGTTCTCCATCTGGAAAATGGGAGTCCTAGTGCTTATTTTCTTTCATCTTTTGTCTATTAGGAGAAAAAGTCACACAGGAGAGTGCTGTGTTTTGCTGCATCTTATAAATGAAATGCTGATCCCTACTGGGGCCCCTGGGCACTGCTGCTGTATAAATAAAGTCATAGATGTGGTTGTCACAAAGGGAGAATACTGACTGCAGGTGAGAAATAGGTAGCCAAAGCAGTTTAACTCTTAAGCAGCGAGAATCCTGTTTTCCAGTTCTTTTTAATAAGGAAAAAATACAGAGAAAAAAAAAAAGAAAAAAGAAAATATATGACACATAAGATGAATCATTTCTAAAAGGAATGGTTTTGAAAATTTCTCCACAATGCATCAGCAGCCTGTCTGCAAGCATCATTTTTTTTTTGCCTCCTTTACACATTTTTTAGCAAATTCCATGTCAGTGAAAGATGCAGGATTGACATTCTTAAATCCCCCTTTTATCCATAGAAAAGATAAAGCATAGTCAGAAAATATGCAGGTTTCCTCAGATTTTCAGGCCAATATGCCTTCGTTTGACCTGAAGGGACATCTCTAAGGGACGAAAAAGTAGTTTAGTCTCCATTCTCATTTTATCCTTGGCCTTGATGCTGAAATTGTTATCCTGAGAGTTGAGTGGGGTACTTCGGTTTAAGTATGGTATGGGCACCTGTTCACTCTACTGATGCTATCCAACTGCCAATATACAGTCCGCAGGTGAAAAGCTCTTTTCCACACTCCCAACCTACATTCTACATTTTACATTCATTATAGTCTGAAACTGTAAACCCTGTTTTAGAGGGCTCTACCAAACAATGTCAGTCTCCTGAAGTTATCCAGCCACCCATGACACTGGTGCCTTGACCCAACATACCTCTGTGAGATATTTTCTAAGGGGCACAGATGAAATTTGTTTTTTTGCGAAGGCTACCGGCTCTGACTGCTGTCACCGTAATATGGTCACTAAATTCCCAAAGACAATATTACTGTAAATCACTTCAAATGTGCTGCAGGCGGTAGAATGATCCCATAATCAAAGAGCTAGGTCTTTGAGGACAAGTTTAATTACTTTAATCTATACAGTCTGGAAAACATAATGGTTAATGGGGTAATCTACTGAAGTATGTGGAATTTTAAATAGTATAGACTATGCCACTGTATGATACTACTCTCCGCACAGCAGAGATGATAAAACCAAGAGCATAAATGGTGACTGAAGAAAGCCTTAGATGTTCATAAATCAATAATTGATAAAATGTACTCTTGTGTAACTAAGTAGAATTTTATGTTGCAGGTAGAATAAACTGATTACATGATACTATAGTGCTCAGTGGAATTATGGAATGAGCTTCATTCTTTCACTCTAATTGCTGCATATTTGTATACAAATGGCTGAAATGGGTCTATCCTTTTTTTAGTCTATAAAACTACAAGAAAATCTTGCCCTTTGAGTCCACAAATGAAAGCCAGGATATTTTCCCAGCATGAGGCACCGTGCTCCTGGAAATGCTGTGTATGAGTAGGTGCATAGAGGTTGATGTTCTCGATACATCTGGCCATTAAAGATTTCAAAGCACTTTTCTCATGGGTAGAGGTGTTAACCCTCCTGTACTGGCTAGATTCCAATTTGGGTAACAAGCCACCTGGACCAGATGCTGAGGGAACTTAAGGACAAAGTGGTTGGGCTGCTAACAAAAATGTACAATCGCTCATTAACATTGTCCACTGGAGATGTTATATCTGTCTTTTAAAAAGACATTAGGGATGATCCTGGGAATTACACACCAGTGAGCTTTACTTCTACAAATGGACTGTAATGATAATTAAAAGTAGGATTATAAAGAAGAAAAAAAAGATAATAGATAAGCATGGTATTTTACAGACCAGGAAATGTGTGTTGTGTTAAGGAAAATCAAGCTTCTTTCTTTAATTTACTAGAATACTTTGAAAGTGTCAAATAAATATCTGATAAAGGCAAACTGGCTGACAAACTACTAGGACTTTCAAGAAACTTTTGAGAAACTCACTCATAAAAGTCTGTTAAGGTAACTAAGCCACCATGGAAAAAGAGGGAAAACACATTATAATGGGACAAAGACTAGCTAAGAAACGTAACACAGAGAAAGGAGTAAATGCTTCATTTTAAGCAGGATTTTGCAGAACCATTTGATATTTGTTCTGTTTTCTGTAGGTTTTGTTGTATTTGTGGGGAGGGCTTCTTGGTTGCTCAGTGAAAAAAATGTTTTTTAGAAAATTTTATTTTTAATGAAATATAAATTATCTGATAATATTACATTTGAGAGAGAGGGAAAATACATACATTTTCAACAAAGGAAAGCTAGATTTCAAAATGTGCATGTCCACTGGAAAAAAAAAAAAAAAAAGCATATGCGACAGCCATGGTTTTAAATATCCTTTTCACAGAATGACAGAATCACAGAATGGTTGAAGTTGGAAAGGACCTCTAGAGATCTTCCACTTTGAAGCTACTTGTTGGTGGCAATAGACAGTTTTTACTAGATGACTCGCATGGTCCTATCCAGGTTTCTTGTTTGCTAAGGTGAGAGACAGAGCGGTCTAGATTTAGGTGCAAGGCTGAGAGTCAGAAAACTGAAATCTATCTTGGCACTGCTGTGCAATATCTGTAAACCATAGTCCTTCATCAGCTTGGATTTAGGGTGTCTTTACTCCCCCATTCCTTCAATCCGTTGTAAGAACTGATGAAAAAACAGACTTTCAAAGTTGTAAATTAGTCTTGTAGGAGATTGGAGATTTTTTTTCCCTTTTTTTTTTTTTTTCTTTCTTTTGTATTCTTTTTTCCTTTTTTTAATTCAGATTCAATTGTTTCTTCCAAAGCCCTTTCCAGTACTTTGCAAAGTGGTACTGTATTACATAAAGTTACAGCTACCTTTGCTTTCTCTCCTGTGTGTCTGCCCTCTGTGTTCCCTATCTGCACATTTTTAAGGTTTTTCTTGCAAAATAAAAACAGGAATAGAAGGGTGACATGGTCTCTGTCATCCCAAACGGAAAATGATCTTTTTTTCACACCTTGTGGAATTTCAATTCTCCCTTTAAAACGTGAATTAAACAACATTGCCAAAAACATATGCTTCTGTGTCAAACATTTCACTTATTGAGGAATCCAGAGGCAGCTGGAGAGTTCTTACTGCCAAAGTGACTTCAACAATTGTCTCTTTCACTTTTAATTGGAAACATGTTCGTTTCAGCCATAGGTGTGGATAACCAATATGTGGCAGTGTTATTTTCCCTCACCATTTGATGTACACATTTCCTAAGTGACCATTCTTAAACAGCTGGAGAAAAATGATCATAAGCAATTGCCAATGTGGCCTATGTTCATGTAAGACTATACTTTTCCGTGGCACATATATCATCTGTTAATTAAAGACAGGAATGGTCAAAATGAGATGGTACGTCAGCAGACTCTTGGTTTTTATAAGAACTGCAATAAGTTACACCAGAGGGCAAGAGATGAGTGAAAGGCGCTGTAGAGGCAAGCGTATGATTCACATGAAAGGCGCTGTACAGGCAAGCGTATGATTCACAGACATCAAGGTGCGTTACTAAAGCCAAAGCCCTTCCTATTAAATTAGATTTAACTGTTAGAAAGCAATGATGCCAATGTGTGTTACCTTGGAGGCATTTCCTCTGTTCAATCTGGCAGGTAGATGTTCTTCTCCCCTTGTATCACTCTACAGTTCTTCAGACTGTATAGGTACAAACTTTTCTGTTCTAGCGACATGCTGAACTTTCCAATAGAGTCTTACTTAAAGGCAAAAGCCAACAGAACAGATCTCATAGTTTTCACTCTTTCATTTCCAGTCATAGTGTCTATAGAAGCTGCTGTGGATCTCCTCACCAAAGCTCTCTTCTTTTTTCCCACTCTTAAACAGATGATTATTTTCAATCTTGTGTTTGCTCATGCCGAAGAGAGGAAAAAATGGAGAACTAGATTCTATAACTGTAATATCAAAGCCAGTCCATATCACTCATTTCGGAGAAAGAGACAACAGAAACAAGCAAACAAACAAAATTCAATATGTATTGATGGAATGACTTTTTTTTTCCATGACAGCCACATCCTCCTGGCTTTTGAAACTTAGAAGGCAGACTAAACCTGAAGATTGAAGCGGATCATATAGCTGCACTTTGTCAAGCAGAATTGCTCTGGGGGTGCCGTGTGGCTGAATGCTTGATTCTTTACAATGGCTTACACATGTCTCACCAACTGAGGAGATCAGTATCAGCAGGACCAGGCAAGTACCTCTGAAAATTAATGTATGTTAACACACATGAAGGACTCATAATTGCACCTTTCTATCAGTCATTACCTCAGATGGTAGTGTTAAATCGCTATTGTCTGTAGCACTGGGTCACTACAGCACTCTGAAGAAATTCAGAGTCCCACTTTTTTTTTTAACTTTAGTTCCATCCTTTCCTTTCCTTCTTACTGACTGTTGTTTTTGAAGTAAGTTTCCTCTTCCCATTTTTTTAAGGTACATTCTTAGTGCCTCCAAGTATGTGTGTGCATGTGTTTGAACGTGTGTATGAATTCGGAAGTGCTTGAGAGCGTGAACCCTGGAACTGCTCTGTGGACAAGGGACCCTGGATAGTTTATTATTATTATTGTATGTTTTAGTCTAATTGTGATGAGCAATTTAGAGATATAAAATAGAGCAGAAATGAAAGACTTCTAATTAAAACAGCTTTTAGAGATGGCTGGAAAGAAAAAGCAGAAAAAGTCAGAGAACAGAGGACAAGGAAAATAAAGATCAAATTGCCTTGGAAAGTAGAGCTCTTGATATCTTTCATGGAAGGTCTTATGTCAATTTCAAGGCCTGAATTCACTTCTGGACAGGTGTCCACTGCTCAGAAATGCACCTCGGTGTCTTCAGTAGACACAGGTAACGCATATTTTGTCATTGCTACTTACATTTCCTTTTAAAGTTAGGATGGGCTTACTAATAAATATTCTGCTTGTTTGTTTTTCTTTGCATTCAGGAAATCTCACTACATGATAACACTCACAATCCCTGACTTTTATCTGCCAGCCCCCCATGCACATGGTCCCCTGCAACTGGATGGATTGGGCTCTTTGTAAGGCACCAGTCCTGGATGCAGAAACGAGCGAGGGATGTTGCCATCTAGTGGATTTCTATCAAGAAGGAAGACAGACTGTCTATCCTTGACTGCTAAGGAAACTCTGTGTTAAACCGGGATGCGCAGAGGCACATTTGAGAGAGAAAATGGAAAAACAAAGCAAAACAAAAACTACATGAAGGCCTAGCTCTCTGTGGGACTATATGGAGTCCCACAGCAATTCTTTCTGAATTGCATCTGTGTAACAACATTCTTTTAAAAGATCTCCAAAAAAAACCCAAGTCCTGCTTCTCCCTGGTAGGGGTGACAACCTCTAATGTTACCCTCTTGGCAGGTCCAGGTGTGTGACTGCAAAAAGGATGAAGGGTGAAATTCTGCTTGCTGCTCCCCAAAACTTCCTACTGCTTTTGCTAGCAGCAGGGATGAGCTGTCACCTTTTCTATTGTTTCAGCTCAATACCAAAACCTGGGGCATAGGGAGAATTTTGCCGTTAAACAGAGGAGAGTTATCTACACGCAGGCAGCTGGCACGATCTCCTCCGTCAGCCTCGTGGAAATAAGGTATTAAAGAGCAATGATAATAATAATAATAAAATTAGCCCTCTCTTCCTCCAGCCGCCTCCATTTGCAGCCGTTCCGCTGGGAGCCGCACAGCTGCTTGCCCAGGATGTGGCGCTGGCCGAGCAGCAGCTGCTAGGAGCTGTGGTGCTATGGGGAATTAGTTGAAAGTTTATTCTTAGCTTTTCCGCTCGGCTCCAGCAGCATGTTCAACAGCTTGTGCATTTTGTAATGCCTCCTTTCATCGCCATGGCAACTGCTAAAACTTAGGGTGCGTGTGTGTGACTACCCCATCCCCGAATGCTGCAGGCTGATGGCAAAATGAAACCCATGCTCTGCGTTGCTGCTGGTTGCTGTTGATGCAAAGCACCACAGTGCACCAGGAAGCGACACGAGTTTGCAAAGTACTTGATGTGCAAGAGTGTGGTTCAGGGTTTTAGAGAGACCATGAATCTGTTTTTCCTTTTTTTCTTTTTTTCTTTCTTTCTTTCTTTCTTTTTTTTTTTTTTTTTTCTTTCTTTTTTTCTTTTTTTTTTTTTTTTTTTTTTCTGTCTGTCTAGTCATTCGAGCTGACGCAGAGGAATTATTGCTTCTGGATGAGTTACTTCACCTCTTCCAGTAGTCCTGAACCAGCTTTGTCAGGGACAGTTTAATGCTTCATAAAATGCAGTCTCAAATAGTCCACAAGCAGTCGGGTAATAGGGGAGGGCAATAAGAACGACACAGTCCCAGGCAGATCGATAGGATATAACTTTGTGCTGAGAAAGTACCAGCTTCTACCAAATGGCAGATTAAGAAGCCATTTCCTCTTGAAAGAACTTGCTTTTATACCTAAGTTACTCACTTCAAACACTCTGATTTCTCATTCTGCTGGTGGCTGTATGAGTCCCCCTCTGGGAAAAAAAAAAAAAAAATAGTGGATTGCCTGGGGGGTGAAGCCGCCAAAATGTCACTTGGGTAAAGTGTCACTGAATCCTTCTATATTTTTTTATCACCACAGCAGCTCTATCCAACCTGACTTTGGCTAAAGCAGTTGCGTCAGCCTAGGGCTGTAGCCTGCAAAAGCAGACCCTGCGTTACACAGGATTCTTTCATGGTGAAGCCATTTTTCCTTCCTAAGAAACAACTTCACTGTGAATCAAATCCTACATCCACCAATAACTGTCCCTACGGAGAAATCCTACAGAAAAAAAAAGTGTTGAAATCTATAGGAGTTTATAGAAACTAAATCGGATTCTATAGAAATTACTCTAAATAGTCACATAATTTTATAGAGGAGGCTACCTCTTCTGTAGAATTTTCATATAATATATAGATATAATATAAATCCTAATGGAAAATATTGTCCCTCCAAACAGAATTGCTCAGATGGGTTAAACATACTACAGAAAATGTATCCCTCTACCTTATTTTTTCCAACCTTTTTTGTTTGTATCGGAGCCTTGAAATCGTATAACTGAAGGCTTTTCATGAAGCAAGACAACTGTCCTGAGATCACACAGTCTACCTAGTGTCATTTTCTATGTCTGGAAAAATGAATCCAGATAGTCCTGTGTTCTGAGAGCAGCTTTTCAAACAGGATGCTTGTAACATTTAAAGCTGTTCCTCTCAGTTTGGGGAAAGAAAAACAAAAAATCCCAAACACTTTTTCCTTTTCCCTCTCTCTCCAAGTATCTAATCTTCCAGAAACAGAGGACTCTGAGTCATTTTAAGCTGTTTCTTCAACCTGACTTCAGCTCAGTGGTGTGCCCTACAACCTGCAGAGATTTGGAGCCGATTAGGTTGCAGCTGCAAAATCAATCCTTTCCTTTTTATGCATTCATCATTTTTTTTAATATCCTTAAATGATCAAAATGCATTGAAGGAGAGAGTATAGACAGAACAAATGCATTGCTATCTATATATAGTTTCTTATATTTTTTTTCATTTACACACCAGAACCCTTTTAAAAATGTTTGTGTTTTTATGAGTGTGTTGCATTCAAACTGGCATCTCCAGCTGCTATGTATTTGGTGGTTAGTAATCTTTTCTATTATACTTTGAATAGAACAGATTTCTTCCTGTCTAAAATAAGCATCCAGCTACAAGAAGGCAATGGCTACACTGTGGTTTGCTGTTTTGTTGCATGCTTAAAATACTGGTGCTCTGAAAAGACTGCAGGTATTGCTGAAACACTGCTGCTTCTAAGCTAGAAATTCTAAGCTGGACCCTCATCTGTTAAATATCAGCATAGCTGTATTGTCTTGAGTAGAGTTATTTTGATTTATACTATGCAGAGGTCCAAATTTTTTGTTTTTAACTTCTGATCCGGTGCATGAAGAGAAGAAGTCGGGGTAATAGTACAATATGTACCTTAGTGACCTGGGGAGATCTGCTCTGTTCATCATATACAGAGAAATTATCCAGTGACAAAATACTATAGGAAACACACCATCCTAGAATTCAGCCTTGGAGTTCTTTAAAATAAAACTGTAGAACTAAAGAGATGGCAACAATGATAACAAATATCCACCACCTCTGGGGTACACCGTAAAGACAGGCAGAGAAGAGAAATGGTCTGACACAGAAAAACTTGAGGATAACTGTATTTATATTAATTTATCTAGGAGTATATGTCTACTAATTCTTCCTACTGATAAATAGATGAAAAAATAGTGACAGTGAGAAGGGCTGCCCTGAACTCTCCATCTCAAGTGGCCAGGGCAAAATTTCCTTGCCTTATGAACATATATCTCAAGCCTATGGTACCTGAATATGAGTGTATATACCTGCTCCCATTGGCAGCATGTTCTATAATTGTCTATATGGTTTCAGAAACCTTCCTGTAAATAATCTGAGTTCAGCAATCGGTCAGTCTCAAGACACAGTCTGAGCACTCCACCCTGCTACCCACTGGCTTAACTGAGCCCTAGAGGGAGATGAACCACAGCTGTGGCAAGTCTTGAGGTCTTTTTGTTTTCCCTGACTTATGTGGGAATAGAAAAATAATGTTTCAGAGGCTGAGGACAGACATTTGCTCCCAGTGCTTTGAACAGCTGACTGCAGCTCTGTCTCTGGATTTGTTATATAAAAGCGAGATGTGCACAATCAGGACAGCAGTCAACAGGGATAAGAAAGGAAATAAATCTAGGATCCATTAAAAACAAAGCTACTGAAGCTTGTTTTTTAACAACTATCTCTTCACTCCATACCTTCCCATAATGTCCCAGAATATTCTTGTTGCCTTCTATGCCCTTTAAACATGTATTCAAAATGGGGCAGCTTGTACAAAAATAAAGAGCCGTTCCAAGGAGAACATTCTTGCATTTGGGCATATTGGTTCAGGTATCTCGCCCCTTTGCTTAAAAATGAGTAACCTATCATTGGTCATCATCATCTGCCACTTTAGCTGAAATGGGAAATGGACTTCCAAAGTCAGGAAAGGGGAGGGAAATGAAGGACAGACAGAATGATAACAAAAATTTTAATTTCCATAGGAAGCCAGAAACCAGGATCAAAAAAGAAAATTGCTTTTGAACTTACATTGGCAAACCGAAGAATCATAGAGATAGTTCTTCACCTCTTAAGAAGTCTAACAACAGCAGCAGCACAGGACAAATGCTCTGCTTCTCTGTGAAATGCTACGGTACCCTGTCCTAATATCTACTCAGCTTTCATAGCACTTGGCAGCAAGAAGTGCAGGTTGCTTGAGGTTACAAAACAAGCAGCCAATAATGAAAGTGATAAGACTATGTCTGAGATCAAGCCTTCACCATAGAGATAAAAAAAAAAGACCACAGTGGCTTCTTTCAGCAATCTGTAAGGTTGTCAAGGAGAGGCTGGGACCTACTCCTGGCTCTGCTATTCCCTGTTTGAGTGGGCACCTTCTCTTTCATCCCAGCTTTGCTGTTTACAAAGGACAGCAAGGGCAGATATTGTTCCTACATAAATCAAAGAAACATCAAGACCATTCCTTAAAGAGACTCCCTTCAGAAGATGACACGAAGTGTGTGCTAGAAAGCCAGTTTTATTTCTATGACTCTGTATTGATTCAAAGGCCCCTATTGCTTCTGACATCCATCCAAAAGCTAATTTAATACCTACTTTGGTGGCCTAGTGACTATAGGAATTTTCTGTGGTCAGCAAAGAGAAAGACACTTCTTAAAGCCCTCTTCAGAACAAGCATATATGTTCAGTTTCACAGTTTAATCACTAATCTAATTTGGTGCAGGTATCAAGATTGAATGGACACATCTTAACCTCTATTCCCAACCATATGCTAACATCATTTTGTCACTGTTAGGATTTGTGCTAATCTTTTTTGTCCTAGGCTCTTTTCCATGAGATCTAGTTGACCATGGTCATCTGACTGCTAGAGCCAGAACAGGGCAATAGTGCAGTCTTAGGTGGATTTAAGGGCAATCACACTTTGATTTAAATTCAAAAATTAACCTGTTTAGCATGCTGAAACTAAGATGTGTGACAGTTATAATAGTAACATGGGTGTCTGTGCTCTCTTCTTTCCTCTATCTGTCCCAAGATGTTAACTTTGAGAGCTATTCCGTAGGTTGTGCTGGCCCCAAGCATTTTACATGGCCACTCAGAAAGCCAGATCAAAGACCTGAGCCAGCTAAAAAATGACCTGTGCACAAAAAATGGTAATTTTTCAGTTGGAGCAGTTCACCGTTCCGGTTCATGCTGACCATGCAAACGTGTGCAAGAACTGTTTAAGCTGGTGAAAAGCAGAACTGTGTTCTTCATTTCAGTACTCCTGATAGGCCACTGTGCCTGTGAAGTATTGCTTTACCACAGCAGGTCTTAGCCATGCCCTTTCCATGTCCCCTGCACCAGAGACACATGAGGGAAAGACTCCAGTAGAAAGTTAAGCACCGAGGGATTTTTTTTTATGAAGAGTTTGCAACTGGTTTATGACCCTTTTATGCCACCCAAATGTTTCCAAAGATTCCAAAACTGAGCTTCACAATCACAACCATTGCATGGCTTTAATTAACTGGTGCTTGTACAATACATTGAACATGAACAGTGGATCTCTAAATGCTAATTGTTGTTATTGAACCCCCATGCTTCCTAGTGCAGTAATAACCTGTACAAAGCCTAACTTACTGGTATACAAGATGCAATTGTGTATCTTCCTCAAGGGATATTTATCTTCACAGCATGATTGCTCAGATAAATGCTAAAGTTTAAAATTCAGAAGTGCTTACTTCAGGGCATTATGACAAGACAACAAAAATATAAACTTGACAGAAGAAAAGCTTATGCACATAAATTATGTATCCTTTTAATTGAAATATATTTCATAGTAGATTTCATAGCCAGCAGATTATTTTTCAAAGCATTGTTTTCTTAAATAATAATAATTTTTTAAATGGGCTTTTTTTTGTTGTTTTTTGTTTTCGCTCCCTGTCGCTTTACAGAAATACAGACAGAAATTCTTGAACAGCAGAGCATTGCAATTTTAGCCATAATAGTCAACATAACAATTAGAACAGTTTGTTACAGGGACAGGGAATAGAACTGTCTTTAAGGAAGGCGCTGCAGCGAGTGTTCTTGACTCGCTGGCACTGCGTGCTCTTTCATTTCATCCGAAGGGAAGCAATGCCACACAGCAGCTGCTGCAGGAATAGCAGCCACAGGACACATTGTTTCAGCTATGAGCCGTGAGGGTGAGAGGCACAGGTTTATTTTGTTTTCAAATATACATATATATAATATTTCCTTAGGAGTCAGTTGAATTTTTTAAATTCTCAGTCTCAAACTCAAAAAAAGTTTTGTAGGATAATTTGTTGCAGCATAATTTTCTTGCAAGTCAACTGCCTGTTCCATTGTAAATAGGACTGATTTTACCTGTTGGGCTAAAAGCAGCCTCAAGAGCTGGCTTTAGCATGCATAGCCTTGACCTACAGATTTACTATCTGCATTGCGGAGTGTTGTCTTGGCTGTAATATAGGTTTATCATGTTTGCCCTGGGACTAGGGGCTGAAAATGAGCTGCACTGGTAGCCTGGGATGTGACATTTGCATGTGTCCTGCCTGTCCTGTTCTAAACAGTAAATAATAAATAGTAGCCTGGACCTATTCTTAGGGAACAACACCTCTCTTCTGGAGAGCTTCAAAGCTCTGCCAGAGTCTTTAGCTTAATTCCAAAACTATATGGAGGTGATGTGGAAGTGTGCTGGGGAGTAGGCGTGGGTCAGTTAAATAACTTACACCACCCAGACAGGGAGGGCTATTGCTTCTGCTTCTAGAAACAAGAAGAATCAGATCAGTGACAGCCCTTCAAGCCGTTTGATTGAGCAGATTTTGCTGGTTCTGGCAGCTACCCCTCTTTCCAGAGGTGTTATTTAATCTCGACACCGTCACATCTGCAGTTTTAATTTGTGTGTGTGTGTGTGTGTGTGTGTCTGTTGTTTTTCATTCTCCGTGAAGCTCACCGAGCATCTATGCAAATCCGACCCTTCAGAATGAGCACGTCTACTTTAAGTACCACCACCAGGACATTTTCGGATTTTTGGTAATTTCGCTGCAGTCCCGCGGACCCCAGCAGAAACCTCTCAGGTTTTCTCTTGTCTAGCTGAAAACAGAATCTGGCTCAGGGTATATGAAAGCCCTTGTTATCAGTGAAGCAGCAATTGGGCTGCTTGGTGTTCTCATTTTTACCTTGTTAGTGGCAAGGTTATCTTTCAGTCTAGTTTTTCTACTGCAAGCTGTGGATCCCAGCACAGTGGTAGATGCTTTGAGCTGTTCTCACCAGTGCAGAAGCACAATAATAATAATAATAAGTTTTAATAACAATGAGGGCAGTAATAGCTAGCTGATTCACAGCAAATCTGGAGGAGCTCTTGAGGAGCTTTGCAAAGGTGATCAGGTTATTATTTCAGAGATGGAGAAACTGGATGATAAAGGAAGGTAGTTGCTTCGAGCCTAGGGAAAAAGTATCAGGTATGGGAAGAGAAACAGTCTGCTATTCTGTGCTCTTTCCATAGGATAACAACACTATGTCTTCAATCTCTGCTGTACTTTTGTTATTATTTGCATATTCTTGGTTTTAAAAAGGTTCATGGCAAGCAGCACAGAAGTCACAACATCTGTAGAAAGGACTGTTAACAGCCTCAGTGAAAAATAATGCCGCAACTCTCAGGTTTTAAAAAGTGCTGTACTTCCATAATTGGTGTTGCATGTCAAGGTTCTTTCAGTTTTGAATTCCAAAGCATGGATACTCCACCCTTTAGATTCTTATTTCAGCTGCAGGCAAATATAGAGATAAAACTGGAGGTAAATCCTTTGCAATGAATCTAAACCTGTTCTCATGAGTTGAAAACTTGCTCCATTCACTGACACAGACTTGGAGCAAATCTGAGAAGAACCAAAAATGCAACTAGCATTTGAATCTTACTCCATAGTCCTATATATATAATATTTTTTTTCCCTTTTTTTTTTTTTTTTCCTATCTGCTTCTTGTATTTTACAATTCTGGCTGACATTCTAATGAAGAATGTTAACAATAAAAATCCTGTAATGTTAATCGTCAACCTTGTAAACAATTACTACAGATTAATTGCAATAAGAAAAAAAAGAAAGTGCCTAGAAGTTTTTAACAGCAAAAGATCTGACTCGGGAAAGGAAAGAAAAAAGGGTTAAAACAGACTGCTGATGATCTTTCAGAAACCACGGATTTAATTCCCAGCACTTCTGATTTCATTAAGAACTGCAGCCTTTTCCACTGGCAGCACAATTCTTGAGCTTGACAAAAACAGATGGGGAGGATGGTGGAACCGGTAAACTCCAGAAGTAGCACTCTGTCTTCTAAATCAGGAGGTCACACCTTCAAGTCTTGACTGAAGAACTCAATCTTCCCCAGATCCCACAAACCCTGTTATACAGGTACTTGCTTGTATGAGCCCCTGAATGACAGATTAAAAAGCTCCCTTCTGTTGACTTGTCTCAGTGTGTTCCCAGGGAAAGATACAGTGCTCCTGGGGAAAAAAAAAAAAAAAGAAAATACGAGAAAACTCATCAGAATAATGGAGGGTAGCTACAGCATTCCTCAAGTGCCACATAATAACCTGTGCCTGCAAAAGGCTTACAACTGGCAGTGCATGGTTTACAACTGGCAGTGCATGGTTGGAGGAATATAAAGACTGTTTAACTCTTCTGGCATTAGCAGCATAGCTACCTGTTCCTTGAGGAATCATATTAACTCTTTCCACCTCCTGCACTCAGTTACTATTCTGCAGCGGTGACAGAGCAGCATTCTGAGGGAGAAAATTAAAGTTCTGAGTCATTGAATTTGTGAGCGTGCAAATGGGGTGTTTTGTCCACCAAACATAATGCAAACTTTGGTTTTCCTTGTAAGCAACATCCCTTGGGTTTAGGGAGGGCAGTTTTTAGGGGAGAAATACCCTAATTCTCAAACATATAAAATCAGTTAAGGTAATTTCTTATTCTGTTCTGGATGACTCTATTTACTATACAAAACAATGGTTCTCTGTAACAAACAATAATTGTTCAGATCAACTTCCTTTAATGTCTGGCTACAATCTCTGCACTCCAAAGCATCTTTTTGTTTTGTTTTGTTTTGTTTTTGTTTTGTTTGGTTTGGTTCAGTTCTTTTTGGCTCTCTAGGGTTCAGATTCTTTTAATAATTTTGGCAGAGGTGTATGCTTGTTTTATTCTGCAAGGTTTTTGCCTGCGTGGAACTGCAATAAGCAGCTGTTGCTAAAGTTACTGCAGTACTCAAAATACCTGCTCAAGATTTTGAATTGGTTGGGGTAGGACTTATATAAAAGCAGAAATAGAAAGAACATCTGTCTGGAGGACTGTTCAAATAAAAAGGAAAACGAAGTCAGCAAATACGGTTAAATAGAAGTATATTTGTAATATACTTACATAAATATATACTTACTTAAATATATAATTTTACTTACATAAATCAATATGTGTTGATAATTCCCTGTTGCATCTTCCTTCCTGTTATCAGGATGGGTTAATTATGTTCAGTTGGACAATATTGGGCAATTGTGAGAATTGTCTGATAGGGAAGCTACAGAAATAAATGCAGGAGATGATTTCTGGTTTAAAGTAACTTCCCTCACTATTTGTTCTTTCAGATCCTGTGGTTACATGAGATTTGCCAGGGTGGTTTTGTCATATTAGAAATAAGTAAAGCAGATGTTTGCTTTCAAGTTTGCTCTGATAGCTATAAGTCTGGCTGCTCTTTAATCAGAATCATACAAAGACGTTTTTTGTTTCCATCAAAAATACCATTTCCAGCCATAATTTCCTCTAATATAGAAACATAGAATCATATAGGACCAGTCCCAGCAGAAAAGAAGTGACTCCAAGCAGCTCTGGCTAAGTGGTTATGTACTGAGATTTGACAAGCCTTATGAAGACCTAATCATGCTCTAGAGAGAAGCAAGTTCCTCTTAAGAGAATTATTTATCCTCTTTTTTTGGCTGTACAGATCAAACTTAGAAACATGAATGTGGCCTGTTTATATGAGTGCACAGATGTCTGAAAACTTTTCAGAATAGCAAAAGTAGAAATGGATGTCCTGAAAATTGTTGTTGCTGTTTTCCTCCAAAACAATGTATTAAAAGCAAAGGAGAAAACCTTTCACCTTTTTCTGGAAAGGCTTGATGAATAATTTTCCATTGCATATCAGAGTCATATACAGGAAGGCTTTACTATGGTTAAGAAAGTGTACTTTGATTTTTAAAGCATACACATCTCCTGTTGTACATAACAATAATAATAGGGATGAATAACACCTCCATTAAGGTTTCCAATGTAATTTATGGTGATAAGACTTGCAGTCTGAAGCTGATGGATGAACTTTGTACTCGTGTCTCAGATAATGAAAGCATCATGTTGTGCTTTATGCTGTTTTATTAGTACGAAAAATCCTAAGGACTAAAGAAATCTCCATGAGCAGGAGAAAGGAGGAAAAGTCATTTGCAGTTGTTTAGGTGTGGGGCTGCTTTTATGTAGAGCATAGTCTTTTTGCATGGCATTTCTACATTTGCTCAAAGAAGATGCTTTAAACAGAAGAAGAGCCTTTTCAGGATCCCTGCACAATTTTCTAGGACTGCTGCTTCCTTGGTTGTGGGGAGAAGAGCCTCACTAGGTTACAAACTGAACAAAGATGATGCAAGGAGAAAGGAAAGTCAGACCATCCCCATACCGCCACGTTTTCTGTGCTGGAGGGAGAATTCATACTACAAAGGGCAAACAGCATATCTGCAGGCAAGAGGATCTGCAGAAGAAACAGCTTTCAAGCTCACTGGAGCTCCTTGAGAGACAACTCAGTGCTTCCCTTGGCCTCATTGTCTTTGTGGTCTGACTTTCTGCTCTAGCTCTTTATATTACTTTCCACAAAGAGAAGACTTGTGCCTATGTCTGAAGCCTTGTACAAGGTCCTCATTCCTGAGGCTATGAAAACATGAATGTGCATATCCTGCTATCAGATCAGAGCTTAGCCTAGGGGTGGACACAGGGAGGTGGAAGACAATTCTCAACTTCAGCTTTGCATGTAACCTGAGCTAAGCGTTGAGAGATGGATCCAAAATAACATGCTTGCACCCAATATCCAACCAATGTGATTTAGGTTTTTAGAAGTATGCCTTTCCGTATAGAAGTGGACATGCTGAACTGTCCAAACACTCTATTGCTCCAATCAGCAAGCCATATAGCTGTATTAATAAAATGCTAAGCTTAAGCCAGTAAACCTTACTGAAAAGAAGATGGATGAACCGTGTGTAGTGCTTAACAATCATGATGAAAGAGTCTTCATAAGGGATGTTAGCTCCAAGTTCCACAGTGCAAGTGCAGTCTGCTTCGGAGCCAAGGGGGCAGTTAGCAAAACTCTTTTGGTGACATAATTTGCTAAGACACTTCAGGTTTTGCTAATGTCAGTCCTGCCGTATATAACTCTTCTGCCATCTAAGCTGCACTAGCTTTTGAAACTGCAGAGGCTCAGGAGGAGATGTTATCAATGTTTATAAATACAGGAGAATGTAAATGAAGACAAGGCCAGAGTTCTCAATAGATCCCAGGGCCAGGGTAAGAGGTAACGGGCACAAAGGCAGGGCGTTCTGTCCAAACATTTTTGTGTGAGGAAGTTGAACACTGGAACACAGAGAGGCTGGGGAGTCTCCCTTGGAGATGCTCAAAACCTGAGCAACCAACTGTAGGTGACCCTTGAGGACCAGATGATCTCCAAAGGATCCTGCCATCCTCGGTAACTCTGTGATCCTGTGATTCTATCCAGGACTCACAAAATTGATCTCTGTAACTAAATACTGTGAAGCTACTTGTCTAGCGGGAGAGATGCTTGCCTAGAAGAGTGAGTGCCTAACAAAAGGTTTGGTGCAACTTTCATTCTGGAATCATTCAGGTGAAGTTAGTCACTCAGAGAATAGGAGAGGTACTTTCTCCCACTGCGTGAGGGGATCTTCTTATGATACCCAGTTCCCAAGGAGAAGAGGCATGAAGGAGCCTGACGGTTGCTGAACTACCTAGGTCTTAACAGGCAGGATTTTGACAAACAATAGGTAAGGAACTGGGCATGCAGTGAATGCTGTGAATTTCCTTTTCATACCCACTGTGCAAGCAGCACTGACTTTTTCCTCAGCTCTATGAAAGTCTCACCAGGAGACAAGCGTCTACCTTGAGGCATTAGAATGCTGAAAATTGCAGCACCTAAGTGTTATTCCAGGTCTGATGTCCTTTTTCCTTTGTGGCTTCCATTTTCCTGTGCTAAAAAATGTCCCTGGCAATCCTTCTCTCCCTTGTGCAATGTCAAGACCATTAATGAATGCTAGTGAAAGGCTTTGAGATGCATAGTGCTATTTGTATACATCAACAACTACTGTACATGTCCTTAATAGCACTCTAGCTTAAATGACATGCTGCTTGCAAACCTCTCACATGTTGTCACAGATCTCTTGGTTGTCCTATCTATGTAGCATGAGAATACACGTTTCAGCTGACATCTCCCACTTTCTAACCACCAGAGTTCCGGGTTTGAAATGGGGATATAGGAACCAAATTGTCATCCTTTTCTCCCACATATGTGGTTGCTTTGCATTTTAAACCCTGCCATCTATATAACAGAGACTGTCAGTATTCACTAACTCTCTGAGCCCAACTTTCCTTACTCAAGCAAAACTGCCAAGGGAATCTAAGGGAGTATTTTCTGCGTCAGAGCTTGCTGGATTTTGCTTTAACAGCTTAATTTCCTTTCCTGAAATCACTCCTTGCATTATTAATATGATGAGTTTTAAGACTGGGTTTATTCTTCAGCCTTTTTGTGGTGTTTTTATTACACTTATTTCTTATTTGTATTATAGTAATGATACCACAATGCAGAATAAGGCCTCATTGGGCTGTGAGCTGTATGCACAGACAGCGCCCCTGGAACAAGCTGCATTGCTCAGTTTTTATAATGAAATTAGACTTCTTGGTTTTATATCCTACTAATAAGAATTTTCCCTCAGGTCAGTTTAGCACACACTGTAGAGTTATTTTTCCTCTCTTCTCTAATGTAGGATGAAGTCCACCTCTTAGCATCAGCTAACAAATGTTGTAATATTGCAGGATCCCAGGACATCGGCAGAGCTTTTTAGCTTGACTTACTTCCTTTTTTTCTGTGGCAAAGTAGAATTTCCAAGGCTTTGCATTTTTTTGTGTCAAAGATATATGTGCTTCTAAAGCACTGGAGATGCTAACATGTTTTTTGGTGAGTGTAGGAGAGGGAAGAAAAGAACACTTAGATTTTCATGAATCCTTATTTATTAATCAAGATATATAATTCTGAAAATTCAGTGCTGAGTCTAAGTAAATATACTAGCCTTGTTTCTCAACTAACAATGACTTAAAGGATTACTTCCACATTGCAGATTGCTGGAAAATATCTGAACAGTCTCTGGGCAAAGGAAGTCCAGGGTGCTAGTTTATGCATGAGATTTTTGGACATTTATGCTTTGGTGAATTGAATTCCATCTTAAAATTTGCATAGGTCCATGAGCTTGAGTATAAAAAGCCTAAGGATGGGATCAGTACAATTACTATAGTCTTTTGCATTATTTTTAAAGTGCTTTGTGCTTTTCTGAATATTTCTGTTAATTATAGATTGTACTTGTTTAATTATTATTATGGACGTATGAATGGGAGATCAAGAATAGCAGAGGGTTGTATATCCCCCCAAAATTTAGTAAAACAATGAAAATCAAATATTGATTTGATTTTGAGTGTGATTCAATGTTCCTTTTTTGAGTGTCATTCAATGTTCCCATTAAATACTGAAGGCTCTATGACATTATTTAGTCATAGATCTCATTAAATCAATCTGCTGACATCTTGTTTCAAAAATTGTAGAACTCAACTTATGTGAATAAGTAAAACATTTTGAGAATATCTTATCTCTCTGCCAGCTGATGCTACTTCAATGTATAACATAAAGCTTGATAAGACAGCATGGACCTGCTTTGTCTGGCCTCTGGTATAACAGAGATAGTAGAATTTGTCAAAACTCATGTTTCTTAAAACACAGTTTTGCTGGAACTGTGAATAGAGAGACACCAAGAAAGCTCAGAGCAACAAGAAAGCTTATGTTTCAGGAGTACAATTCAGTAAAAAAGCTGAATTTATTTTTCATCAGCCAGTTGTGGAGATGTGCATAAAACATGAGAGGCAAAACAAATGTAATGGGCTATTACAAGCAAAAGCTTGTGTCATGTAACATAGCGAAATGTTCTGAACACAAACTATGGCGAATAGTTCCCAAAGACATAACAAGTGGGTTGTTGATGGTCTACAGGACCTGGTTAATCATTAAGGCATACAAGTCAAGTCATCATTTAGTTTACAAGTTAAAAGCCAAAATATTGGCTCAAACTTCTAGGCAATGGCTTGTCTGAAATTACACTTTCATGTTATCTATTTTCTATTAAAAAGTATAGAGCACAACTTTTTTAAAAAATAACATTCCTTCTGTCTGTTCTGTTTCTGAATCTAAGCTGCGTTTATAGAATGCTTCATCCTCCAGTTCTTAGTGAGGAGCAAGGATGGATAGAAGAAAACCTTCATAGGACATTCTCTGTAGGATCTCAGCATCCTTCACTTTCATGGTGTATTGTTAAATGTATATTTATTTTTTTCCCCTCAGGAAAAAAGCTGAGGCTTTTTAGAATGTGCTCATCACCAAGTCTCTAAAGCTTAGTCTTCGCTGTTGGCTAATGTATCTGTGTCAGGAAAGGGTAGAAAAAGATCACATCGCTTTGCTGACACTCCTGTATTGAAAGATTTTTGTAGCGGATGCAGTGATGCCAATAGTGCTTTTGATGCCTTAGCATATGCCAATGAGAAAGATGGTGAAGGAAAAAGAACACAAATAATACTCCCTTTATCTTTTTGGCATCTAAAGCCCCCTTGGACAATCTGGGTAGATTATGTAGGGCACATATAGTTCTTGAAAAAAAGACTGCTATCTGGTTTATATATTTGTATCAGCAAGATTATTTCAACTCACGGTCATTCTCTAATTAACTGTAGACAAATTATGTGTTCTGTATCTAATGGCCTCATCATAGTGCCTTAATCCTAACCTTCTTCATAAAGGTTTACTCTCCTTGCCCGTGGTAACTATACGTACGTAATATCTGAAGACTATTGTGTTTATTCATTCATCTCATATTACACCATGAATTCAGTTGAGCTGTTCCTGTTCTGTACCATTTCTTTGCTCAGTCCCAATCCTCATCAACACTTCAAAATCTAAGGATTTTCATGGCCCTGTTCATTCTCTTTGGAATGAAGACAACAGTGCTCCCTCCTCTGCAAGTGAACACACACTCAAATGCCTGATTGTTATCACAAACCAGGGAAGGTGTGAGAGGAGTCTGACTAGGAAAGAGGTAGAGCAAATTCTTCCTATCCTCTCATTTTTTTCATGTTTAATAAAATTATTGTGAGGGAAGATTGATGCTGTGGTATTAAATATAGTTTCAAAGCCTTTTCATCTTGCTTTGCTTACTTTTGCCTAGAAGAACTGTGCTTTCCTTTATGATCTTTGCTTCATGATTTTCTCACTTTATTTTAAGTATGTATAAAAGTTGAAAGCTCTTTTTTCTTTTTAATCACACATTGAGACTAGTAGCAGTCTAAGACTACTACCACTTTTCAGCCCCATCATCAGACAGATTTTAGAAGTAAGTGAATTATGCTCCTGCTTTAGCAATGTTATGAACCAGATATACCCCCATCCTGCTACAGGCACTGCATTTGTTGGTAAATGTGCTGTTTGACTTGATACCATTGATGATACATAACATACAGTTGCTTTTTTTTTTCTTTTTTTCTTTTTTTTTTCTTTTTTTTATGTCTTTTCAATTGGAAACTGATATTTTGTTTGCTGGCCTGGAAGCGCAGTGCTCTGTGGCATTATGACTTACTGTGTTGGCAGTGCTGTCACTTTGAGTTCCCGTCACAGCCCTAAGCTAATAAGGCAGGTGTAATTTTCGAGCTGTGACTAAACTTGGGTAAAGGCCCCAAAGAGTTTTATAAAGGATTTTCACATACATTTTCACATAATTTCACATTGGCTACTGTGGCTCTTTCCTCAACAAAGTCCTACAGAGAAACCTTACTAGTGCTTGTAGTCATTTTGAACACAAACTCATCACCCTAAGCACCAAGGTCCTCTACCATCTACTCCACTTTCCATTGTGCCTGTTTGTTCCATAACCTCCATTTCTGTTTTCCAGAAATGCCAGCCTTATCACCTGAGTCTCATTCCCGAGGGTGTTTCCGTACTTTCGGTTATTCTTATCTCAGTGAGGGGTTTCAAATATTCCCCAGTCAATATGTGAACTACCTTCCTCAGAGAAGGCTATTTGAACTACCTTCCTCCTTAGTTTGGCTTCTGGTCACTAAAGAATGAAGCTTTTCAACTTAGAGATGGCAGTTCTTTGAAAAATAAAACAAAAGCATTATATGCCAAACCTAAGATTTAAATCAGAAAAGAAGGTCTGTGTTACAAAGAGTAGATATTCAAAGTATGGAGAAATTTACATCATTTCTCATCAGTGCTTTTAGATCTTGCCCCTGGCCCGAACAAAAGGACATTTCCCATCCTTCTTCATGTTGTTTGACTCCTACAGAGAAAATACTTGTTTTTCTTGCAAAATAGCTGAAGAGAAATTTATGATTAGTAAACTGTTACCTATCTATTAACCGATTGTGAATTCCTAAGACCTGAATTTTGATATTGCAAAGCAATCACAATATTAAAAAAAAAAGTTTTTAAAAATGAGAGTATTTTTGATCATACTAAGAATGTAACTTCTTGAAGTAGTATAATGAATAATCAATGCTTAATGAACTGGTAGTTCTCTACATAGTCCTCAATAGATACATGGTCTGATATGGTACTTTCTTTTTATTTCACTATATGTATGTGTGAAATAGATTGTCCACTTCCACTTTACAGAAATGCTGCAATCACAACATGGTGAAAACATGAATAACAATGATTAACGTGAAGAAGCAGGTGGAGAGGCACTTTTTACTTCAGGGCAACTTGTTCACGTATCCTTATCCACAAAAAATGGTGATGTTGTACCTACTATATATTGCAATTGTCATTTTAGCTTCCATCATGTGCATAAATATGAAAATCATAACTGTTATATTTTATATAGCTTGTAGTCTATTATTTTCAATAATTTTTCTTCTTCCAGGCCAGATAGACTGAAATTTCATATTAAGCAGAATATCTTTATGCTTAAAATGAATGATAATGAATGATAAGAAATTATTCCATAAAAATAAATCCTGATCCCCCTACCTTCCTGAGACCCAGCTTCTGTAGCATAATGATAGTAAATTCAGCAGAGAAATGTCAGTGAACAATTTCACCCTCATACTGCAAAGCTTTTAATTACTCAATTTGATGTTATTCTCATCTATGTACTGTACGCTTATCAAAGTACATTGCCACAGCTGGAATAATCAAAATTCCTTTTGTTGCTTATAATAAATAAATGCTCAATTGTGAGAATGTCCTTAGGGAAAGTTCATTAAAAAAAGAAATGAAAATGCTGAGAAATAAATGGTTACTGTGATTGTACTTGTTTTGATATAATATGCAAAATTTAATTTGGTTCTGTTATGTTTGGGTCACACACACACACTCACAAACACAAACACGCATACATATGTACCATAAAAGAGGAAACTTGAAAAGATGTTTTATTAGCAATAGTATTTCAATTTTTTATTATTATTTTATTACAAATCTTTATGTTATGACCCCATTTGATGCATGTGCATTGCTGTTTAGAGAAAATGAAATCTATTATTATTTATGTTATTGGTGGCTAGGGGCTCCAGCTGTGATCTATTCACTTTTGTACTAGGAATTGTGCAAACCTAATAGCAGACTGGGATCATCCTGAAGATTTTCAACCCGAATAGGCAAAACATGGGCAGAAAAGCAAAAGGTTACACAGGTCAGTACCAGAGCTGAGAATCTCACTTGCATGATGTAATTCTCAGTCTGCTCCAGTGGGTTGTGAAACTTTCTGAGTTGCCGAGACATGGGCTCGTGGACTGAGGGATGAGCATGAACCGGAAAATAGATTTCAGTGGGGACATCACCTACATAAATAGTTACATTACCCTGTTTAGCAATCAGTTGTGTTTTGGTTGTGTTTTTGCAATTATCAGTACCATTTCTCATGCAAATATAGAGTTCAGTTGTGGCACTTGAATCAATTCTTTACAAGTGGAGCAGCTGTTAGAGGCTAGATGCAGCTTCCATCTCCAGAAAAATCTCAATTCCTAATTGCTGGAACTGCAATGAGTGTTGCAAATGATTTGCTATTCTTACCTCATTCCACAGATTATTTTTCTAAGCATCCACTACTACTCACTTTCACAAATGGATACTGTCAGTTCTTGTGTTCTAAAACATGGATGCTATTCTCTGTTCCCAGGATAGTTTGTATATTCTATTCACTGTCAATTTAATTTGAAGGTTCCTCTTGGAAAAGCTGGAGCAGAGATTGAATCTGACTCTCTGAAATGGGCAAATCTTCCCAAGATGAAGGAAGACCTGAATTACATATTTTTATTTTCTGTATGATCTCCCCCAAACCAGGTTTTTATATATGATGCCATCTTTTTTTCCAGTAATATTTTAAAAGCAGTGAGCCCTGCTTTCAATTATTGAAGACTGTATTCAGGTGAAAGTACCAAATTTAAGATAGGGAAGGATAAGGCTGAATTCTCTTTTCAGCATTTCTTATTAGTTAGCAGCAAGGGTGATGTCTGCTCAGTTCGCTGGCTTTAGGCAGCTCCGTACTCTGTGTTTTAAAGTCCACAACAACAACAAAAAAAAACTAATAAACACCTCTACTGCACAGGCTTTTTAAAATAGAGGTAGATAATTTTTAGGCATCTAAGTCATCTAATGATCTCATTTACAGGCTTATTTCTATAACAATGCCCAGGTTAAGCAATTGCTGTGAACTGCAGATTTACAGATTCAGTACTGAGAGTGAAACTGAAGCGTCCACCTCTCATCCATCATTGTGCCATTATTCTCTGCTGCTGGTGTCTACATTTATTGGCTTTGCTCCTGTTACTTAGAAGAGAACTGTGTCCGGACCTACCTTTGAAATGAAAAGCCTTCAGAGAGGCTTTTAAATTAAATTGTCCAATCTGCATGCTATAGTTCTGAGGAGCTCTCAAGACAAGAGAGTTTTGTTTGCTGCATCACCAGAGTGAAGCTACAGGGCAAAAAGCTAGTTTGAGTAGTGTCTGATGTTCTGCTGTGCCTTGCTTCTTCACTGCTGCTGCCAGGTAAATGGGACCCTATCATCTTAGTTGTCCTGAATTGTGTGTCTTTCATGACTCAACATCTAAGGCCTGGTGGTATGCGACACTGAAAACCTTTCTCTGCATCCCTCAATTTGTCACTTTGCTTAAAGTGCTTTAAGTTTCAAGTCTGAACATCATTTCAAATAGCAGTAGACTACTATTTGAAAACAGGCAAATGGTCAAAATGCTAGAGATACTGAGGTCTCAACTACATAGATGTAGAACAACTAACAATCTGGATATGACTTGGCATACCTGCCTTCAGATTAGATTTCTAAGAATTAAAATTATGTTTATTAAGAAAAAGAAAGAAAGAATCATTCCCAAGCTTTTCCATTTTATTATTGTTCCCTCACATGTAATATTCAGGACTTTAAGCCTACAGTAAAAGTATTGGCAATCAAATAAAAAATTAATAATCATAAAATAAAAAGGGTAATGATAACATTTATTCTAATAAGCACATGGTTTAAGACAGTAAAATAAAAGGGAATAATTGCCATTCTTCAAGCCATTCTACAAGGAGAAGGAAAAAAGGAAGAAAGTGACTGCAAAAAAAAAAGCCAATTGTATTACTAGAAAATTGTAATGTCAGTGCATTAGGAAACATATTTTCTAAAGTTTTAGCAGGCTTAGCTTTCAATAAATATCAAGAAAAATATACCCTTTATACATGCATTTTTCTGCAGCTTGTCTGCATTTCTGATACATTGTTTAAATGGGTTTCGCCTGCCTTAATAAGGCACATCATTTGAACAGAAACTTCACTGTGTGATAACAGGCAACACATAGCGAAAAAATGCCTCAAGGTTTTTTTCCTTGCTATATTTGGCTCTATGGGCTAAGTCGATTTGAGTTGGGCTGATTATAATAAGCCAGAAAGTCACTATGAACTAATTATTTTCTGTTCATTTATGTGATTAATGGTGAAAACTTGGATAACTTTTACATATCTTGAGTCCCATATAATTAATCATCTTGAACTTTACAAAAAAAAAAATAATAATAAAACCCTCAAGGTGCCCCTGGATTTTCTTCCAAAGCATTGGAGCTTCAGTGGCATTAGCTCATGCGACTGACAAAATCAGGGGATATTTTGCAAAGAACTGACATGTTTGTGTAAGTCCTCAGAGGGCATTGCTGAGTTCTTCAGCCACCAAAAGACCAAGGATTTTAAAAATGTGGTAAAAATGAGTTATTGGGTGAACTACTCGCAATGCTACAGGGCAAAAATGAAAAGAGAGAGAGGAGAAAAATAAATAAAGGGAACTGTACTCCAGAGATTACGTGTCTTGAAGGAACAGGGACATGTATAGGGAAGACAGTATTTTGGGGGTCAATTATTTGGCAGCTAACCAAAGCTACCTACATGTGCCCAAATCCTGAGGCATATGATGCCATCTGAGAAAGCTGAAAGCTGAAAAGATCTCTACATTTTCTCTATTTAATTGTTTTTTACCTTTTACATGTCATATATGTAGACCTTAAATCAAGATTTGTGCTATGGAGTGAAGACTGTCACTGTCAAGTGAAGGAGGTGAATACTGCCTATCAGGAAATGGAAACAATCTCTAAACAAATGCCAAGCTGTAAACTTTTCCGTGGCTCAGATGTGTGTGCAAGGCCAGTTTTGGAGCAAGATATGTGAGTCCTAAGTCTTGATTTGCATCCTGCATCACAACAGTGCAGAAAGAGCAGAATGACTTGGATGGAAGCTGAAGTTCTCATGATTGTTAGGCAGTGCTCAAACCTAAGGATTTAGCTGCTGAAATCATCTACAAGAAATTACATAGAAAGTGAATTCTCAGATCATGGTGACCCCCAGAAAATTTAGCATTATCATGTCTGCTCTGTAACCTAAAACATGAAGATGAGACTATAAGTCCCAATATATTGTCATACAGTCCTTCTATGTACACAAGGACTTGTCATACAGTCCTTCAGTTGACAGCACCCATTTTCTCCTGATACGCCATTTTCTCCTGACTCCTGTACATTTGCAATTGGCAATACTATACAATAAAACCTTTTATATACTAGGCCTTTTTGCTACTCTTACAGGTGGTCTGAACAAAGCCCACTAAAAATTAGCTAACTCAGTGGCTAGCGTATGATTTAGGAATTATTTGTCATTAGACAAATCAATAGAGCATTTGAATTTTTTACTGACTGAGCTTAAAGGCACAAACTCAAAAAAAATGGGGAATTCCTTGTCCAAAACCTGGATAAGTAAAGCCTGGAATATGCTTAATATGAAAATGAATATATAATTATTACTCCCCCCAGGTCAGGTTGAAGTCATAGTCATCATTGCGACACTCAGGTAAATTGATCTGTTGGTCTCTTACAGGTAAGCAAAGAGTCATCTTTCTGGAGAAACCTTGGAGCCAATTCTTACTTTCAGGATGGCTCCTTAGGGCAGTTTACGTATAATCTTCAAAAACCTCTTTGAAATTTTACAACTACAGACTTTGAAATTAATTACTTAACCTTGGAGCTCTGCTTAAAACTCTTTTGTGATTTTAAATGTTTGATATGGAAGTGTCTGGAAATGTCTTGGGGTAAGCAGCCTTCTGGTGAGTGGCATACCTGTATCTGCTCTTGCTAATGTCCATTTGTTATTAATTATTACATGCTCTATTATTTAGATGACATATTGGTCCAGACTGGACAGTAATCTCCTGAATAATTTCAACAAAGAAATGGGAAAGCAAAGTTGGTATGCTGGCTCTTTGACAAATGGCTCCTTTTGTCAGAGTCAGTATCTCCACTAAGAAAGGCAAGAGAAAGAAAACCTGGTGAGAGAGCTGGCAGATAAGCATGAATTGACAGTAATTACTTGAAGAGGGCCTTGTAGAAATTCTCTGAGATCATACTTCTGCAGGGAATACACTAGAGAATCATCGTATTGCGCTGTAATTATTACACCCTTCCCAGTCATTCACTTTACTTCACAACTGAATTAGCCACTAGTGAAAAGTGACATCCTTTTGTTTAAAAAACGCAGGGAAGGGAGACTGCCTAAGGGTTGGAACAGAGGATTTCTGGATAAAAATATTTTATCCTTGGCTGGAGTATTGACTCCTTACTGTCTTTAGACAGTGCAAGATGAAGATGTGATTAAATGTAAACATCTAGGTAGTCATGCTAGATTCCCTCTATAGTCAGTGGAAGAAATAAGAACTCATACAATAAGCTTCACCTCACCCTAAAACAGCCATCTGAGGCAAATCGAATCCCATCCTGGTTCCCTTCACTGCCTACACAGCGTGTCTCAAGCAACTAGATCAGCTGTTGAAGCTTGGGATGTGATAGTAAGTGACTAGGGCTGGCCATTTAGGAAAGCAATGTAAATATGAGCTTACCATTATTAGAGAAAGAAATACTTAGAGATATAATCACTGCCAAAGTTCACTTGCCTTCAACAGGAATTAAGCACATGCATATGCTTAAGCAGCTATCCAGACTTGACTTTTATTGGTTTTTATTTGAAATCAAGTTTTAGGCTAAGATTTTCATATTTTTTTGAGCATAGTCTATCTGCCTGGCAGCCCAGGCCTAACTATGTCCCAGATTCTTGTTAATAACTACTGTAGATACCTTCCAGTATACATTCAGGCATTCAAGTCTTGTAGATGCTGGCAGTCTACAGGATTCTCAGAAAGCTGTGTCTTTCCTTTTATTAGTGCCTATTTTATGTCTATTATTATTAAGTAGGACTAGATTAACTTGGAGGTAGGGGTAGGAGAACTGGCATACTAGATGCATAGTAGCAGGGTCAAGACAGTGAAGATTTTTCTTCATGGTCTGAGATGGAGCATACTTTGGTGTTTGTATTTTCTTCACTATATCCAATTAAGTTTATTCCTTACTAACCCCTTTGTTTGCCTTCTCCTCCTTTCCCTCTGCCCTCATGACACGTGCATGCCTTAATACCTCGTGGCTAAGTGATTACACTACTCTATGCTAAGATATGAGCTGACTCAGATTTGTTTGTTCATAGTTGGAGAAAAGACCTGAGCATGCAGAAATGCTCTAAACTTCACATCATCCCATAAAAAGGAAGTTACTCCTGCTTTCTGCCTTCTGAAGGAAAAGGCTCACACACACCCTTTCCAGGGAACTGTCAGTGATGCTAGTAAAGATAAAAAGACATAGCCTCTCCACAGACAATAAAAACACACACAAAAAAATCTGTATGACACAGAAAATATTCTGGTCTTCAAGCTTCATGAAAATGTGTAATGAACCCAATCTCCAATTAGCATTATTTGTTATAACCGCATGGAGGTCAGCAAGCCAATTGGCAATTTAGAAGAGGGAATTTCTAATGTATATCATACATACTTTTCATTTGTTATTTATTATGGCTATGATTTTTATTGGTTTTATAAAATTTCAAAGCACCGATGAAAATAGAATTTAAAGAAAGTTTGGGTGCCACCAGATCATTTTTTGGCAGCACTGATTTTGCAGTAAGATTGGATTGTACATTAATGTTTAATTTGAATTTTATTGTAGTTTTAACTGCCTTTTTATTATATGTACACTTATTATTGTGAAGCGCCCTGGGATGACTGTGTCAGGAAAGGTGCCATATAAACAAAATTGATCTGGTGATAAGGCGAACAACCAAACAAGTGAGATATTTCCTAATAAACTTGCATATGGCAGTAGACCATTAATGTCATTTTTTTAACTTCAAATTTTTACTGGCTGAAAGTTAGGAGATGACAAGTTAGTGCTCCCTATTGGTTCTGTGATTGACAACTTTACTTCCATGAGTCCTCCTCTGCAAACTGTATTAGAAAGGTTTAATTGTGTTTGTAATTAATTGGATTTTAATCAGACTGTATAAAAGAAATTGCAGAAGTTAAAAAAAAAGCAGCAAAAAGCCCTCTTTTAATATATTGCTAGGGATGCAAAAATATTCATTGCTGTGACAGTTTGAATAGTGAATTAAATGCATTCATGATTCAATACAAAATGGGTTAGATTAGTTAGCATTTGAAGAACAGTTTCATATATTCCAGAGGAAAAAAAAAAAACTCAAAACATGAGGCTTAGTTTATTTTAAACCAGACGTCTATCATGTTGAATTGAGCTCTCAAGAAAGGTATCTTCCAAGCCTTTTAAATTGCTAGCATTGAAACTCGTAAACATTCATTAATAATATTCTATGGGAAATAATTTTCTACTCCTTTTGCGTAACATTGCAGCATCTATTGAAATAATATTTTGCCATATCAGAAAGATAAATCCTAATAAGGAAGGCAATTAAAGCCAAGTGAAGAAACAAAAACTTCCATAATGTTATCTCTAAGTACCAACTGGTAATGAATTGAATGCAGAAATCTATGTGGGAGTTGACAGTCTTTTCAGTGTCTTCAGGATCGGAATGAGTGGATTGGCCCGCATTCCCATATTCACTACTTGCCTGCCTCTTCCATCTCCCAAGCCCTCACTAAATCTGGATATGTAGAGTTTTATGCATGCAAAAAGGCTGACCTAACGCTTTAATGCATCTGGGAAGAGAAGCATTTGAATGCTCTAGCAATTCCTATTTAATGTTATTAAACAGAAGAAGAAATAAGTAAAGTACAATCAAAAGTAATGAGTGACTGGCAGGATCACTATGAAAATAAGTCTATGGGATGAATGTTGTCATCACCATTTAGGTGACCTCATTTTTTTTTGTGGGCTGTCCTGTTGGGTTTGATAAGATTTAGTGAGCGGCTGTGACCAATCTATTAAACAGTCAAACGGTGGAAACTTGAGGCAAGGCTTCACATTCTTCAAGGGTTCAACTTCATTACTTGTTAGGTTTTAAAAATTACTCTCCATAGCAAATTTGCAGAAGTTTAGCTCAACTGAAATTATAGAAATACCAAACATGATTAAGACAACTGTTTTGATGTGAGCAGATGACTGAACTAATCTCCTTAGGAGAATGAAGTCTCTCAGTTCATTTTCTTGTACCTTTATATTCTTCTTCTAACTTTTGTTATGTCAGGCAACTTGTTGAGGCATATCCTTTGCGGGAAAGTATACATTTAGCTGAGTCATATAAGTTACAGCTTCAGTTTATTTGAACTTCTCTGTCAGCCAGTGAACTTAATGTAGAAATATATATTTTTATAGATATATATAAATACCTGTACTAAACTACTAAGCAAAAGCTGTGGGTCCTAGTTGTACGGATTTAGGCTTAACAATCTGCTTTTGCCACACAGAAACAAGGAAAAAATGTCTTTAGCGCACATTTGCAATCATAAGGATTTTCTTCTGCCCAAGTATTTCTTTTTTTTTTTCTTTTTTTTTTTTTTTTCCAGGACATTTAGCCAAGTGTGAAAGTCTTTGTTGAAGATTTGTGCTGTTGCTTCCAAGCTGTTCCCTCTGTCACCTTCACTGCAAAGAAAGAATGACTCTTCTGTGCAGCATCCCCAGTAGTGTATTCTTTAAGGTCACCCAGGAAAGAGTTAGCTGTACATTAAGTTATACCTTACTGATAACAAGATGGATCTAGAATGTGATGAAAAATGACAGGGTACACATGTACATTAAAGCAGATGACAGGAAATTGAAAACATTACTATAACTTATTAAACATTGATTTTTTCAGACATTTCTTCATATTGTTTGACAAAAACAAATGTTAACAGCAACAATGACAGAAGCAATCAGAAGGGAATGTGGTCTCATTTTGGAGCTCAGAGTAAGAAGAAAAACTAGAGGGAATAAGTCGCAAAAACTGCGAGTCCAACTGCTTAATACACATTTGGGAAAGTATCAAAGTGCTATAATGAGGAGTAAAGCCTAAAAGGCCACAGCAAATGGATAGCTAAGATAAAACCACTTATTTAAACTCTTGACTTTAGATGCTACTTAGCAGGAAGAAAAAATTACTACTTTTGACTGATGTGAAAATATACTCCACCTTTACCAATTTTCTTATTTAATTTTTAAGTTTGAAATATTTTGAGAGGAGGTATTCTACAAGTTGCTGTTCCTGTCCCAAACACTGACTCCATCTTATAATAGTATCAAGGATCAAATGGCCTTGCCCCACCCTCCTTTGGGAACCTCTCTTCCACATTCTATTTTTGAGTCTCTTCTCAGGGATTTCCAGGGACAGGGCTAAGCAAAACTATTTGTCTATGACAAGCCAAATATCTTTCATACATAAGATCATCATTAAATACTGTAGATGATCATGTGCCAGTGCTTAAGCCTATGTCTTGACACAGTTTAGTTTATCAGGATACATGTAGTCTTGGCACCTGAATTGGACCTATTTCAATTACGCTTTAAATACAGATGTGCTATTTCATTTCTTTTATATAAGTAAGTCATGCAATAATACTTCATTCTCTGAGGCATGCCTCTACAAACAGGCTGAAACAGAAAATGTCTTTTCAGAGAAAAGATTTGAAAGTACTAAATATGTAACTGAAAACGTAGACTCTTGATTTGGTTAGAGATTTTTAATCAAAACATTCTTTCAACGTCTGAGCACTCAGGGGTTTTGGTAGAAAACACTTGTTTTTTCCTCTGCCTTAGAAAACAAACCAATTAAACAGTAGAAAAATATAAGCAGTTATGATACCTGCTTCTTAAAAAATCTGATGTTCTTCAGTATATTTTTCTTTCCAGTTTTTACTTTCTAGAAAGCACAGTAACAATAATAGATACCATTTTGTCATTATTTAAAATTAAATATATATATATTCTGGATGTTCCTACAAAATGTAATGCCCTTCTCTGTTAATGGAAACTGCTTAATCAGGAGGCTTAGGGTGTCCAAGTTATGATGTCCTTGAATGTTACTGATCGGTAAGAAAAGATACTAAAGACCAATAACTCAGTAAAGACCAAGAAGTGTTTTATTTTTTTCTATTGTTTGGATTGGTGTCTAGTTCTGTGTCATAATAGTAACTCTTATTGTACTCATAAGGGTGTGAGGATTCTTTGTCTCTATTGTAAGTGGCAACCTATGTTATCTACCACGCTAGAACCGCTGAGCTGCTGGCATGTTGTTTCCTAGGTAAAACACACCTGAGACCAAAATGGCAACTAGGTAAGTCAAAAAGTAAGTAGATGTTTGCTGGCTTTTGTGTGTGACGCTGAGAATACTGGCATTCTGAAGCACTAGGTTCCTGGCACCAAACTTAATTGCAATGCAGTTTGGAACATGTTCAGCCTCTATTCATTCATATTGTTGCACGTTTTACACATTGCAAATTTTATGAAAGCTTTCCCTGGGGGTATTCAACATAATGATACTTTGAACTAAAAAGTAAGGCCTTGTGTCCAGAAAGGTGTGATTTTTCCTTTTATTCCTCTGTGATCATGATGTTTGATTAAAGACTGAGAAGTTCCTATGATTGGTCTTCATGAAATGTAGTATTTAATTATTACTTTATTATGCAGTAAGCAGAGATGCAGTAAAATCTGTTTATCCACTCAAGGCTGGGTAGACATAAAAAGTTAGAATCCAGTCCTCCAAGTTCGACACCCTACTCCTGCTTTTCTGGTCAGTTAATATTGGCATAGCTATTTTGACAGTGCCATCAGGCAAAAAGCCACTTACTTCTGAGGAAGGACTTTTTATAACTCCTTTATATTTCTTTACAGTTATAGATATATAAGACACTGTGCTATCATCTCTTCAGGGCTTATGATGGGGTTAGACATTACCTGCAACAGTGCCTGAACTTGGTATAATAAATATCTTGACAATAAGAATTCACACTGGATGCATCAAATAATATTCTGATGGAGTCTTCCACAGAAAGTGAAATACTTCTGTTACTACTTATGAACAGGTATGTTACTGAGTCACCTACAGAAGCTTCTTCAAGTGAGTCAGTGACTAATCTGCGTGACTAATCAAGGCATGCAGTTCTTTCTGTGCTAATGCAGATGTATTGCAAAGCTGCACAGCCCATTCAGTGATGAGGAAGACATCTCACACTTGTCATCAGCATAGTCCAAGAGGAATCAGTTTCATCTTCAGAAAAAATCTTAATTAAAAAAAAAAATAAATAAAGAGGGGTACTAAATTTAAAAATATTTGGAAAGATGTCAGTTAACAACTCTGATACCCAAGCTTAAAAATGAATTTCACTATATGTTAAAGTCCTCTCTTAACTAAATATCAGCTTTCCTGTTTTGCTATGTATGCTGATAAGTGCTTCGTTGACTGCTTGAGCTCAGAAGTCAGGCTTATGTATGTATTCTTATCAATTATTGTTACCAATTTGATATGAGCTATAGTTATGAATGAATTTTTATATTTGTGATGCTAGAAGAAATCATAAAGTTTCACCAAACATTCTGTAAAGAATAGGTTTACCACCCTACTGGAAACAGCTTTACATAGCCAAAGCAGCCTATGATCTGTCTGCAAAAATTGCAGCTCTAGAAGCCTACGATAGAGTGATTTTAGACTATTAACCTCACAACTTTTGGAAGCTCATTGCCGTACTTTTCAATAATACAGAATATTCTGTTTAGTGCATTAAATCTTAAGGTTATGAAGATGGCAGCTTTTAGAGATCTTTTGCTGTGCTCCAGTGCCACCCCTGCTGAATAGCACAATGAGATACTGTCTTCCCATAACATCCTGAGCCACTCAAGGTACAGACAACAGAGATAACCCAGCTGGTGTTACTTGCTTTCCAAAGCTATAACCCTAATACAAAGTAAAAAAGATTTGTTACCACTGTTGGACTCATCCTCATCCACAGACAAAATGCCATGAAGCTGAGGCCAAGGAGATGCAGTCTGTTCAAAGTGAAAAAACAAATAAACAAACACACAAACAAAAAAACCCTGCAATATGCAAGGGAAATCCTGCAAAACCTGTTCTCTTTTGTTAGCAAACTATCCCTCATGGCTGCTAGTCATGCTGCACCATCTGTTAGCTGCATTACTGACCTCGCGATGCAAGTGACAGTCATGTAAAACAAGCAATAGAAGCATTAGTAAAGTCAGCCATTTCCACAATAATTTTTGCTAATGTACAGAAAACAAGTTTTAAAGCAGCCTCCGTCCCCTCTAGAGATTAAGAATGCTCTGAAGTACCTAACTTTGAATGAACACCTTTAAGGATTGTGAAATATTTGGTTACCTTTTATTTTTCTCAATTGTTTTCCATTTTATTGCATCCCTTGGTTCTAGGCAGGACAGAAAAGAAATTGCTGAGATATCCTGAGAAAGGCTCTTACTGAGGTATTTTTATGTCAACCAAAAGGATCATAAATCTAATAAAAAGTCTACTCTTCTTCATGCTTTCAGCAAGGAGGGGGAATGATTTTCCATATTTTTGTTAAGTATTCATACATCTCATTCACATTCATACAACATACTCAGACCTGGGCCACAAGAGAAATTTTGGATGCAAAAGAATAGCAACAGTAGTAATAATAATAATATATTTTATAAATAGCTTCCATGAGGTAATTTCAGATATATTCCTTGAAAAATTCCCAGGACATAGGACATGGATCACACTGCTGAGGTGGAATTGGATTTTAGGGGACTTCTGGCTTAGTGAGGTGAGGCAAGGTGAAGTGAACTGGCTTACTAAAATAACAATATGTTTCAGTATATTTACCTGAAACATTTAAAGTCTGTTCATGATTTAATTCCACGTTTTGCATATTTTGCATCCCATGTGTATGCGTGACCATCCCTCCTTTCCCTTTACTCCTCTGCGTGGTCTGAACAGAGAATGAGATCAACAGTTTCCAGTGAAGGCAAATTTAGGCCCTGTTGAATTCATTCACGGCTTTTCAACTGAGCCAACAGAGCAAGTTTTTTTTTTTCCTTTTTTTTTTTTTTTTGGTGCTCATTTTTCCTTCTTTGTTTTTCCTATCCCAGATGACAACAATGAAAGGCTACACATTGCTAAACATCTCTCCATGATGGCATGATAATAACTGTGTAATAACAGAGAGACTCAGTTTCATCCATGTATTACTAGACCCTTCCTAAGCCATATCTCTAAGTGTAACAGAAATTATATTGCCACTGCATATAAAGACTATATATTACAAAAATAATTTTGAGTGATGCGATAGTCATCATATCCTTCTCCTGCTGCAGAAATAGCACTTAACTATGCCTTTGCCACCTTAGCTTTTTTACTAATCTCTATATGGTCTCTTCATAGCACTTAATTCCTCAAAATGAACACAGTTTACATGTCTGTATGAATTAATCTTTATAATTCATTTCTTTTGTAATTCTTCCCACTTAATGCGATGGAAAGACACAAATGCGACACAAAAGATGAAGCTATTTGTCCAGGTCAGGAAGTATGTGGCAAAGTTAATAAGAAAACTCTTGTGCCCCAAGTCTTCAAAGTGTGTTAAGCACAAGACCTTACAGCTGCTGATTTTGTTCATGTGTTTGCTAACAGGTACAGTACTACTGTGATATGATAAATGAGTTACACATTTACAGGTTACTTCATATAAAAGTAGGAGCTCATCGCGTTATATTTCTACGTTCAAGCAATAGTCCCTTTTTTAGCTGATGGCAAGCACTATTTTTCCTGTATTTCTTCCTTCTTGTGTCTTCCAACATTTTACATTTATTTCTCTCTATTTTTCTTTTTTTTTTTTTTAAGTTATCTGTAATTTCAGTGGAAGCAAATTACAAAATATTTAAATGGAAATTAGGTGTTTTATTGAGAATCACACACCAAGCCCCATCAGTGCATGTGGAAATCTTTTTACAAAATTCTTCACAAGATTTGAGAAAATGATTATTTTTAGATTTTCCAGATGACCGTGTTTCATAATGAACTTTATCTTAACATAACTGTAAATATAATCATCCAGTATAAATGAGCTTTCAGGGAATAAATGTTCTTGAAAGAGACTGCCTTTTGTCCTAGCACAGAAGACTCTTCAGCAGTCACAGTGTCCTGAGAAAGGGACCAAGTGTATGGTTTTCATCTCTATACCTCTGTTCAAAATATTAGTGCTCTGTGCAAATTACTCTTATTAGATTATATAAAAAATGAGCATTTCTACCCCTCTCTCCTCTTGCCTGCCTTTAACATTTCTAGTAACTCTTCTACCTTTCAAAGACACCAGCCTATAAAAATCAGTTGATAGTTTAGTTTTTTGACAAACCTGATGCTATTTCTAATCCTTTATTAGGAAGATTTCTTTCCTTCTACGTTATATAGTATGGTCAGAAAATGTGAGGTCATAATAACTCAAAAGGTGACAAAAATCCTTCTGTGGTGGCTTCTTACCACATCTATTTTCTGTAGTTAGTTTCAAGTTGGCTGCTTTCCAACTAGGTGCTAATACAGATGGCCAGATGATGCCTTCTTCGGCAGAGGTAGAATCATAGAATCGTAGAATCATAGAATCATAGAATCATAGAATGCTTAAGGTTGGAAGGGACCTCTAGAGGTCATCTAGTCCAATCCCCCTGCACACGCAGGGTCACCTAGAGCACATGGCACAGGACTGCGTCCAAGCGGGTTTGGAAGATCTCCAGAGAAGGAGACTCCACAACCTCTCTGGGCAGCCTGTTCCAGTGCTCTGTCACCCTCACTGTTAAGAAATTTTTCCTTAAGTTCCTGTGGAAATGTTATATAGTACAGTCAGAAAATGTGAGGTCATAACTCAAAAGGTGACAAAAATCCTTCTGTCGTGACTTCTTACCACATCTATTTTCTTTAGTTAGTTTCAAGTTGGCTACTTTCCAACTAGATGCTAATACAGATAGCCAGGTGCCTTCTTCAGCAGAGGTAAAATGAAGAAAATGAACAAAATCAAATTGACTTTGCTATTATTAAAAGTAGATACTAAGAAATATTAAACCTAAAGCTATTGTGTTCATCAAAGGCTGGGCTCCTATGTTTTCAATTATTTTACGTAGCAGTTTACAGGATACCTTGTTTCCTTAAACAGTAAACAACATAAAAAAGAAAAATAAAACAAATTCTGAGTGTCTAACATACTTTCACCAAATTAGTGTAACGAAGCATATCTGTTGTATAAGGATTTGTCCTTTTTAAATTTGACTGATTAAAAGCTATTAATCTATTCTGACCTAGTCGTTTTGTACCTAATGGAAAGCTATAGGAGTCTCCCCACCCCAAAGGATCGATCAGTCCATTTACTACTCTTCAGAGATGAGATGAATTGCATGTATTTTTCCACTGGTTATACAGTTAGTGCAGATGATGGGTTTAGCAGCGTCACCCTGGTTTTATGTGTCTAAATTCCGCAGAGATGACTGACGTGTATTGTCTGTTTGATACAGTCACTATAGTCTACTCGACACCGCCTTAAACAGCCATCAGAAATGTCTGTCCATATCCTCATCCTCGTCGGTCATAATTTAGTACTAGCATTTATCAGCGTAAGTCGTCCCTTTGCTGTTTTCCTGTCAGGAAAAAAGGGAACTAAAGTTTGTGTGGGGTTTTTTTGATTATTTATTTTTAATACATTTATTAATTCACACTGTTAAGATGACCAGTAAATGACAGATAGATCTTCTGAGGATATGAGAAGAACCTTGATAAGTTATTATACTGTTGCTGTAGGTCCTTTTTTTTTGAGTTCAGAGAGGTTGAGTATCTGCTTGCCAGAATCCTGCTTACATTTTTAGGAGATCTCACTAAATTCTGAACAAATAGGTGAGATACTGTAAAACTGCTAACTGCACATTAACTCTGCTCCTCAAATGAAGTTTTTCAAGTCTGCTAGTGCTGTGGAATAGATTGGAGCATAAATCCTCATGTTTTGTGATATAAACCTACCATTTGCTGATGTAGGCTGGGAAGAAATTTCCCCTCTGGGCAACAATTATCCATCAGGTCGGGAGCTTGGGAAATCAGGTATTATATGAGCTCTAGTCTTTCATTGTATCAGCTGTGAAAATCAAGAGAAGGGAAATATTTGCTGTCAGTCCCCCAAATGAGGTACAACTCCCTACCAGATCAAAGCCCCGTAAAGCTTCAGAGCATTGGGCATTATTTATTATTATAGATATGTTATTGACTCTCCATACATTTATATGCGCTGGTCATACAGAAAAAGGGTTACAAACACACACAATTGTGGAAGAGAAATATATGAATGTAATGGATTTTTAAAACTAGTCTATTAGCACAGAAAAGACAGATTATTATACCAGAAAAGTCAGATTATTATACCAGAAAAGTGTTGCTAATGCAGATGAAAGAGCAAGTGCAAGTGTTCTGTAGCAGTATAGAAAAGTTATCCAAGCATTCTGAAAGGTAGAAGAAATACGCCCAGTAAAATAAACAAATAAAATAAAAAAAAGAAAATTACTATTTTGCATCTCTAGCTATTTTCAACCTGCAATGAGCAGTGTTGGTGGAGATCTGTATCTTACACTCTCAGTGATATTTCAGAAGATTACAGTGGGTAATTACAGTGGGTAATAATTACAGAAGATTACTAGGTCAGAAAAAACAAAGTTTACATATATGAGAAAAATATAAATTACATGATGTTTAGGTTACGAAAACTCACAAGCTAAATTATTAGGCTGGCAAAAAAAGCAATTTAAAACAACAACAATATTGTTATTATAACAATATCATAGGATGTCTGTAATCAATACTCTTCAACAATAAAAAGCTTTAAAAGAGTTTTTGTGACAAGTAGCAAATGAAACACAAATTCGCAAGATAAAGTTATGAAGAAAGTTCAGTTTTGATATTGACGCACAGGTGTATCATATACTAAGTTAATAAAGGCTATAAACACCCACATATGCACACAAACATAAACATAGCCCTCTGACTGTCTTTTTTAGGATTTATATTTTTGGGCAGAGCAAATAGAGAACTCTAATTGTTACCTCACAAACACTTTTGTTTGTTTCTTTGATTTTTTTTTTATGTTACAATCACAGATTAGAAGTTAAGTGTCTTCATAAATAAAACAAATATTCATTTTCATTTTATGTTTAACTGCAGAAAAAAAAAACTCAGATGATAATTTTATTTTTTGCTTCCCATTAAATGTTTTTGTTTGGAACACAGAATATATGAAAATGACTAGCATTGCAGCTTGCTCAAATTTAATATATTTTTGTATGCATTTTTATTTTTATTCAATAACTTTTTTAATTTCTTCAGCTTTAGAAAAATGTTGCAATGGGAAAAAAAAAAAAAAAAAAAAAGAAAGCAATCTGACATATATACTGATGACTTTAATCGTCCTAAATCTCTTCTTTTACCAGAAAGTAATGTGCTATCAAAACCCTTATGTTTATTTTTAAAATAATAATAATAAAAAAACTCCTTTTAAAATCAGAGAAGAATGAAAAATCTATAGGATATAGAAATGTAAAAGACAGATAAAATGAAATGGAGAACAAGGAGGGAAAATGAAGAGGGAAAATAAAGTCTTGAAACAAATATATAATGTAGGCAGTTTTAAACAAAAATGTCATCTCAACTGCTTTAGCTAAAAGGTAATTACTAATGATTTGAAACAAGATTGAATAACATATTGTAAAGTGACATATTTTCCTCTCCTGTTCCCTCCTCTCCTCTCCTTTTTTTTGCAATACTATTTTGCAGTTTGAGAAAAAAAAAGTGCTTATACGTTTGTGTTTATGTCAGGCATGTCATGTTTTTACGATTCTTAGAGTGGGAAAAAAAAAATCCATAAAAATTTCATAGGAAAATCTTTCTGCTTATTCCTGATTTGGATGAACCTCTAATGAATTTGCTGGGATTTCGAACAGCACCCCAGATAGAAAAGTGCTTTTCAGGAGGGCTATTTACTTTGGCACTATGCTATTTTACCTTGGTATCAGCAAACTTCCACTGCTATCATACTAATTCATCACCATTAATAAGAGATTTTTTCCAATCATGGCACAATACACTAGGGGTAAAATTTAACCCTAAAATGTTGTGATATTATTAAGGCTGGTGAACCTGTTTGGAAATAAGCTTAAGTTGAAAAGCTCAGTTGAAAATAAAATATTAGTTGTGGTTTATTTTTTATAACACTTGCCCATCAGCAACCTGCCGCAAATATTTATTTCGACAGCTAACGTTGATTACTCTGTTATTTCATCCATATGCATTTGTTTGATCGCTTGGCTGTTGAGCTGCTGTCTATCCTTTCATAAATACAAGCAAATAATGATACTCTGAAAATGTCTTGATGCAACAAAGTCAATTGATTTTTAAAAACATTTAGCTCCTCTTCACAGGTATATGGATTTACTTCATTACCCTACTTGTAAGAACAGACTGTTGCTTATGCAGAAAGGAATTAGAGCGGGAATGAGAGCATGCCCAGAATGTCATCATGAGGATGGTGTTCCCAGGCTGCAAGCCCGACTTTTGTACATCTGTATGACATATGCAAGCAATGAAATCACCCAAAAATCACTTCACATTTGCAGACATATTAATGCTGTTCTTTGTCATCTTTAAACAACTTTCTTTTTTTCAAGTAGTACAAATGAACTTGTCAGAATTTTCAGGGTTTTTTTTTTCTTTTTTTCTTTCTTTCCCTTTCTTATTAAAAATATGGAGAAAGAGAAGAAAAATGAAATAAACAAGGATATCAATACCCATCTGAATCTTACTAAAAAACAGTAACAAACAGCAGCAAAACTTTCTACTATTAAAATAAATAGAAATTTTGGGGTGTTTTTCTGATGAACAGTACAAAATGGAAAGAACAGTAATTTATGATTTATCCATTTTTCTTTTTCCTTCTTTTTTTTTCTTTTTTTCTTTTATTTTTTTTTCTGAAATAGTAAGCTTATAATTACAGCTATATATTAAAAGATGAAACTCTTTGGTTGTTTTTAGAAAAAAAGCTGTTTCTTTTAACCTGACTTTTTGGGCTGACTTTCTTCTTAGGCTAACACATTTCCTATATTTTTTTCATTAAATTTTCAGTAACAACTGGAAAAAAGATTGAAAAAAGTTCTAGCCTTTCCCATGCTTCCCATAAAATTCTATGAAAATAACAACTATATAATAAAATTAATTATTTTAATAATTAATTTAAATGATATTATATAATATCATTTATGAATCAAGGCATTTGACTGGAGTTACAAAGCCAACATTAATTCTGTTTTCAAGCTTTCAGATGCTTGAATTTTAATCTTGTTATTATTGTAACATATATAGGTAGTTAGATAGGCAAAAAGAGAGCTGCATTACCACTTATAGAAGAAGGGTACATAAACTTAACAACACTGAAAATGTTCCTTATTAAAATATGTACATTACTTTTTACTCCATTATACAAAAAACAAAGTTCCTGTATTGCTGTGCTCTTCTGTATCCAAAGAAAAGTCAAATAAATAAATAAATAAATAAAACTTTGGTTTCAAAGCAAATTTGAAAAGTATTAATTTCAAGTAGAAATCTGGAACATACATATATTTATAAGAAAAATCTGTTTATAACAAAAATCTAACCATATTATTTTCAAGGAAAATCAGATTTCATAGATGAGAACATAAGCACTCGTCATTCATTCACAATAATATCAGAAAATGTGGCACATTTTATATATATGAAATGTGTCAACTCCTTGTCTAGAGACATACACCATAAAACAGTGATGAAGAACTATCAAAATGGTAAGCAATACTAAAGGCTGGATAGGCTAACAAAACCTTGAAGCCAGTCTTAGAACAAAGCCACACTGCCAAAAATCATGATCTAGGACAAATTTCACTCATTCACAATTTCCTCCTCCTTTTTCTGCAGAGAATTAAATAAATCAAAATTCTTATGAATTTGATATATTTGAATGTGACACACATTCACATTTGAATTTTCATTTTGTCTTTCTGGATGAAAAAGAATTGAATAAAACTGGTACTTCTCAGCAAATAAAAATCTCTCTATTTCTGTTTGGCAGAAGGAATTTTAAAGGACTTACACTGCGATCATGAACCTTGATCAACCTAAATATGACTGATGTGCCTAAAGATGACTGATATTGAAATCTCCTGATTTACTCAATTTTATTTTAGTTGATAATACAAGCTTGTAATAGTTAACTTCTCTACAAATCACAGAGGAATCCCACAGGAAAATTGTGGGGTTGATTGTCAGTTGTGCCTCTGCCAACCAACTCACTTTCATCTTAGAAGTATAAGCATCTCAGAAAGTTCTATTTCTCTAACAGCAAATCTTTAATTAAATAGGATATTGTAAAATAAATAAATTCATCTGCAAACATGCTGGAGGGCAGAAGGACATGTTTTTATTTATATGATTTTAATAAAAGATATGTTTCTAGTTAAATCCCTATGTGAGGGATCTAATATATAAAATGCAGCACAAGAAAGTGGTGGGTCTGTACACTAGACCTTTAACTAGCTTTGTCTTTCAGTAAATACACAAATATGTACATATACATACATATATATACATAGCCTCTGTTTCCTTCCCCCTTTTGCCTAGGTTGATTTGATAGAAGTTATCAAAACAAAAGCACAATCTTTGCCTGCCTAATCAGGACCAGAGCCAGGATTAATTCTAAAGAGATGCAAAGCACTCCCATGAAAAATAAATAAATAAATAAATAAATAAAAGGAGAAAAATAAAATGAAAGCATTTTGTGGAAGAAGCTGAGTGCTTTTCCTCTGTATAAATTCTTCACATTTTCATATCCCTTCTCTAATGTTTGTCATCGATATTTCATATTTTGCTGACATTCTGTTTTATCCATTTATATATCTAACCCCTTTTAGAAAACTACTTATACTCTTGGTCGGGTCTTGTTACCATGAATCCTGGTCTCTATTTCCCTTTATCAGTATTGTTTTAGTTAGTTCTATTTCACTTAATGTCACCATGGTCTTGACCAGTGTTTGGGTTGACATCTGTTTTCTTATTTCTAGATTTTTTTTGAAATTCTTACTATACTATATAGTATAGTATAGAATAATAGAATTTCACCTTACAAAATGCAGTGTAAGAAACAATTGGAGATGATTAAAGCCTCTTATTTTTCCTGCATTCAAGGGACCAAAATCAGAGTTTTTGTGGTTCTTCTAAATCACCTTAAGATCCTTATAATCTTCAATGTTATGGGGTGCTATACATGGCCTGGGTGTTACAAACCATGTAGGCCTATTTAAGTTAACTCAGACTGAGTTAACTCAGCTTTCGCTTATTGTCCCTATAATGCTTAGCATATACAGATGTGTATCACATCAGAGTAGTTCCATGCCTATTTCTGGCTTCAATGAATTCACACTATACCGAGCAGTCCAAGAATTTGTTACCTCATTACATATAGGAGTAAAAAGGTTCATTTTGCTTTGGATTTAAATATACCTTTTTATTTAAGATGGGAAACTTTCTATGGAGATGGAAATTGTCCTCAGATTCCCTTAAGAGGCACAGTTTAGACTTGTTTTCCCTGCTGTGAAAACAAAGGGTTATAATACTTCACAATCTTAACTAGGAATGCCTCACTTCCCACTGCAATACCAAGCTGATATTTCCTGAGGATCACATGCTATTTAAAGTGTTTCATTTTCTCCCGGTACAAGCACAAGCTTCATCAAAACTGTGAATTTCAGATAAGCTTTTATCAGACTTTTCCTGTAACCATCTCAGAAATGAGCTGTCATCAGCAAATTTAATCTGTCTCTGGCTGCTTTAATTGTTAACACCATTTCTGCCAAATCCTTCACAGTCCTCATAGCATGGAAAGTTTCTTTAAGATGTTTAATTCAGTCAGCAGAGATTGCACAATTTTTTTTTTTTTCCCCATATTTACGACCTACACATTTAAAAGGTGGAGGACCTTGATTGAACAGTTGAATTATGGAAATACAGCTGCATGAGTAGTATTAAATACTGAAGCTGAAATGTGCAACTGAAAGTGCTTTGGGAGAACCTTGCCTGGAAAAAAAAAAAACGCTGTGGAAGATATTCTATTTTATTTGGAGTGAGAATAAAAATAAATAGATTTTCTTCAATACTGTGTGTTGTGGAATTTTATTTGACTACAAATACTTGCAAATGGCCCTGATTCTAATCATACTATAAGGACAAGTAAGATGATCTCATGCTTAAGTTGTTGCAAGAGGTCTCAGCAAAACTGAGTTCAATCTCCAGCCTTGCCACAGGCTTTCTGTGTGACCTTGGGCAATTTACTTTGGCCTAGATTCTCAAAGGATTTGGTGATACACCAATCTTTGGAGTCTATAGCAATGAGGTGCCTATGTGCTTGTGCATAGCTGACCCTGACTGCCTGGTCTTACCCATGAGCACTAATTACTACTGAATTTTCCTTGACTTTCTGCTGCCTAGCCCGAGATCTTCCCACAGTTTCTCAGGGACAACCTCAGGTTTGACACTCCTGTTTTGGGATTTCTTTCTTTCTTTCTTTCTTCCGTTTCCCCCAAGAGATTTTTATGACCTTACAGATCATAAAAATATCCATCTCCTATACAAAAGTACAGGAAAAACACAAGTTGCCTGGCCTGAGGAGTTAGGACATGATCCAGGCCCATCTCATAAACTCCATGTAATGATTTTTAAACATGAAATACCTCCCACAACTTAGTCATTGATGGCATGACTTAAATTGTACTTATCAAAGGTAAACTCCAGGCCCTCAGCTCATTGGTACAGGGCACTAGGTCCCCAGCTAGCACAAGGAGTGAGACATATTTACAATGCAAGCATAGTCTTGAGAAGTTCACAAGTGCTTGGTGACTTCTGAACTGTTGATCCTCCAGCATTAGAATCAGGAACTCTCCCTGCCCAAGAATCAGTGTAGGATCAATTACATTGATTGTTGGCCATTATTATGTTTAAGTGAGTACTTGTGTGTGAAAGCAAGGGTCATGCTTTTAAGTTTTATAAATAGATCTGCAAAGTTGTTGCTATTGGATGATTTCAAAAGGAAGCAGGGGGTTAAACACTTTTCTGATTTGGCCCTCTCTAAGTTCTTGTCATGTAAAATGGAAGCAGCAATATTTTCTCTACCTTCTGTGTCTCCTGAAATGGTGAATATAGGATACTTTTTGAAGAATTCTAATTGTGTTTAGTTTTGACATCACCAATTTTCCTTTTCCTTTTCCCTTTTCTTCTTTTCTCTTTTTCCTTTCCTTTCCTTTCCTTTTCTTTTCTTTTCTTTCCCTTCCTTTCCTTTCCTTTCCTTTCCTTTCCTTTCCTTTCCTTTCCTTTCCTTTCCTTTCCTTTCCTTTCCTTTCCTTTCCTTTCCTTTCCTTTCCTTTCCTTTCTTCCTTTCTTTTCCAATTTTTTTTTCACAACATACATATGAATTAAGGTAAGATAAATTTATTAGTTTTTCTCCATTTTTTTTTTCTCCAAGTGTGACGATGAACTCGTAAGTATCTGGAGCTAAGTAGGTAGTGTAAACTACACAACAAGGTAAACAGGACATGCCTATATAACAATGAGAGATTATGATTACAGCTCCTGGCCTTGATATAATTTTTTTTTCCTATTAGCTTAGGCATTCATAAAATCTAAGATGGTACTTCATTATGATAGCAGTTACAAAACCTTCCTGGACAATCTGTTCCAAATACAGATAAGTATTGAAAAAGACATCTTGAATTGTTACCCCCGGACAGTTTTGCAGTTAAACAAGTATCTTCTACAAATAGCATATAAAATCTTTGGTTGGGAAAGGAATTGCTGACTTATATCCATATTGGTCAATCTGTGATTCGTGACGAACAGTATTGGTGCCATTAGGCACCAATAAGTAGTTGTTGCTGATGACTGTAGTCAGTATGTGGTGGGAAACTATAAGGCAGTAAAATTATATTTGTCTAATTCCAGAAAACTAATTTGCTGAGTTTGGCCTCTTCCTCTTTTTTATTTCAAACAGTTAGCTTTTGTATTTTTTTATTTCTTTATTTTTGTGAAACTTGTTTTCCTGTATGGGGATCTTGCAAAGTCCGTGGTAATTTGTTTTTCCTTTGAATATGAGCTTGTTCATTTGGCTGTTTGCTTTGGGTAATTACGTCCCTCCTGCCACATCATTCCCTTTTGTAAACTAGGGGAGTTACTAATACAGCATGATTTGCAAATTCAGATTATTCTAAATGGATATGCAATTTCAAATTCACTTTGTGTAATTTTCAGCATCCAAGTTTGTAATATGCCTTTGCATTCATGCCAATAAAGATCAAATCCAAATGCTTAAAAAAATGAAGACAAAAAGATTTCTTCAATTCATTCATCTAACAGTTGCTTTTTACTTTGGTCTTTAAGGACAGCTGTGCTGAACTAGTCCCAGGGTTTATAAAAGTGAGAGGATATCTACTGGTGAAATGAATTTAAAATCAGAAAAGGTGGTATTTCTAGACTGGTTAAGGCAAGTTCTAGAGTTCTAAATGTTAGAAGATAGAATCAAACATTTTCTATCTTGACTCATTTTTTAAAAATGTAAATATTTCAGAGGAAAATGAAACAAATTATTATTACTTCATCTACATTCCTCCCTCATTCATATCTCTCCCTTCCTCACTGAAAATATGTGACCTTACATTTACAGTCCATCCTAAACTCTGAATGTCAAAATGACGTTTGCTCTCAAATCTGATGGAGATGTCCTAAGTGGAATTAGTGAAGCCAGGCAAAATTTCTGGCCCAGTAGGATATCGTTCTTATTCCAGTTAAATAATACCTCCTTTCTCTTCTTCACTACCTCTAGCAAGATTCTACGATATCTGGCTCTTGTGGAATCCTTCAGCATTCCTGGCAGCCAGTGAGGATGCAGCTTGTAACCTATCAGAAATGTGAGTGAATATGTTATGAATTCAAGATAATGCTTTCCTGGGAACATACAAATATTGAGACCAAGAATTCCAGCTATTGAGATACATATGGTTTGAAAGACAGAATAAATTTCACTGCAAGATTTCCTGAAAACAGAGTATTATCAATAGTTAATAAAGTCCCAAAGGAACTCACATCCAATAAGTGGCTCTACCAAACCGTGAAAAATCCCCAGAGATATTTTTTCCCATAGGGATTTTTTAGCATGGCAATGGTATAGTTTTCTCACACAGGAGAATGATCCCAAACAGGAATTCTTAATATTATGACAATCACTTATTGATAGCTCTATATTAAAAAATACTGGAAACCTCTGACTGTACATAAATCATTTCATTTGATACCGTTTGACGTCTGTAGAAGTCTCTGTTAAATTCACTGTACTGTACTGCACTCATTACTCTGTCTTCTTGCTTCTCCCCCTGCTCTGTTCTTCCCAACTCACTAGTCATCTCACCTCTTTGCTAGAAATGCTTTGGGGCAGACCAAGATAATGTCAACACATTCAGACCTGAAAAGCCTGGGGTCTCTCTTCTTGCTAGAAAATAATGGAAGAGGCTAGAAAAGGCTAAACAAGAATGTAGGTATATATTCAAGACACATACCAAAAAAAAAAAAATCTTCTACTTGAAATTAGCCTGGTCCTATTTGACCTGTGATATAACCAGCATTATATCTCAGCGTCCTGGTTACCGAAATCACTCTGGTTGGGAAGCTGGCCAGGCACAGCTTTCAGGCTGCTGGCATGCCCGTTTCCCGTTTGTGATAATCATTGCACAGAAGGGAAGGAAGAAAGTGAAAGAACTAGTAGAAATTCAAAGCCTCATTCCAACAAAGAGGCAAAGCATAGTCAAGATGTACATCCTTACCTGAAGTCCAAAAGTGTTCCCAGGCCACCTTGTTGAGAAAAAGGCTGTTTGTACCAAATGTGCTATCTATTTAAGAAGGCTTAGCATTGTTGAAAACAATAATACCTGCAAACTGTGTATGTGAAGAGCTATGATGTGCTGTTGCAGTCTGTAGAAACAGGAATTCATAAAATGCAGAGCCAGAGGGGAATGCCCTAATCTTTCACACCCTAATCTAATAATGCTGACTAGTGGACTTCCTGATTTAAATCCTGTCTTAAAATGTATCTTTCTGTAAACAAAACAAAAAGTCATCTAATCTTCACATAGAGATCTTCAGTGAATGAGAATCCACCATGAGCTTGCATAAGTTGCTCTGTTGATTACTTAGCCTCATTTTGTACTTTTGGAACCTGTTTCTTATGTGAATTGCTTTCAGAAGGTAAAGATGCATAAATTAGACAGCCGAAGATTGAGCAGCATAAAAATACTTTCACTTCCTCAGTACTGTTCCTCCTTACAGAGGAGAAGACCCCAAGCATTTCTCAGTGGAGAAGGAGACCCAGATGTCTTGCAAACATCGAGATGGTGAGATCATCATGCTCTGTACATTATAGGTTCCACTGAAATAACTGATTCATGGTGTCTGGTTCTGCAGCCTGCTATTTACTCTCTAATCTAATAAAAACAATTACTTGATTGTGTCCTTTTAAATAAAATATTAATCTAAGAATTTTAGCTGCTTACTTTTATGAACCTGTTGGCTGCCTATAGCTTATTCACTGTAACAGTCAGTCAGTCCTTGGTGACTTAATTCTAGCTTATTCTTTATTGAGTACCATTCTTCCTGTTTCTTTTTTCCCCTTTTTTTTTGCTCTAGACAATGCAACTCAAAAGTTTTCATGCATCTCCTTGACAGATACAAACATTATTCCCATTGTGTCCTTACTGAATGAAAAATTTAGAGTGCAGAGCTGACATTGGAAGATTGACTGTATTCTAAATGAACTTTCTGATACCAAATGTAAAACTAGAGGGAACAGAGCACCAGTAATGAAGAGAAATACAAGGTTAAGTATTGGAAACTAATTAGTGAGTTCATCAGCAACAACTCTTTGATGGTCTGAACTGCTTCCAGAAAGATAAGGATACATTGTTTGAAGAAACAATTAAATCCCATCCCATACTTGCACAGAATTATTTCATATTCATATGCAAATGTGAAGGCATAGATACACTCAAAATACTAATGCTATATATATGCATAGCTAGCTTGTTTCTCCTCTTGTTTACACCACTGTGTAAACAAGGTATCAGAGGCACATTGACAGAGGTCTACAGTATAGAAGCATTGTAAGACTAAAGAAATTCACATTATCTCACTCCCTCTGTTTTTCATCATCCCCTTTGTCAATAGTAACTTATTTGCTACACATTGCCGTAATACTGAGAAATTTAAGCAGAGCACAGATCCTTATTGTAAAGAATGTTATGTAAACACATAACCAAATTCAGAGTCCTTTAGCAGAGTTTAGACACAAGCACATGCCTACACACAGGTGAGCGGACAGACAGATAATCTATTGACCCGGCTACCCAGATTAATGTCAACCTTAATTCCACTTCAGTGTGACTCCAATGTAGTTTCCTACAGTTTGGAAAGTAAGGTGATCAAGTTCATATGCATTGGGGTAAAACTCTCATTCTTCTTCATTCCTGTTAGGAATGATGCATTCCTGGGCTACTCAGTGGCAAAGGCCAGGAACCTGAATTCAAAATCCCTATAAGGGATTTCTTCTGCAAAGGTCAGAGGGCAAGATCATGCTGGAGCTGCTCTACGCTACACTTGCATCTAGGACCCAGAAAAGGAAAGCATTGAGGTTTCAAATTGGAGTTTGGAGCAGCCAGTACTGCTGTCATCATCCACGCTTGATCCTTGGGATATGTGGACAGATATCCCAACAGGAGTTAGTGCTGCTTCAGGCTAATGCTAATACTGCTGACTCTTCGCCTGGGGCAGCACACGCTCCTGCAGAGCTCTGCACAGCTGTGACTGCACAGCAGCGACAGCCGCTGGGCTCCTCATCTCACCGGGAAATGAATTCATTCACTCCGGAGCTGACTTTCCTCTGTTGATTTAGGAAAAAGCATCCACTCATTCAACCTGTACCACTTTGCATTTCTGCTTTTCCTTCCCTGGAAAGGAAGAAATGTTTCCCTGACTTGCCTCCCTAGTTTCTTTCAGATAGCACAGGTCAGGACAGCAGCATAGAATGGTCCTGTATTCTTCTTTTTGGAGAATAACGGACTGTAGAAAAGGGTTTATTGTTCCTGAGATAATGCTATGTGATGACTAAATTTGGAGAGGAAATGACCATCCAAGCATTACTATAATAATGCAAGCACTCATTTATTTATGCTTTGATGAGGTTCCAAAGAGCCTAATCAGTTTAGAGATTCCTTATTGTTACTTTTCCTGTGAGGGATTTTGAGAACTCATTAGACACTTAAAGCTGGATATTTTTAAAAACTATTATTTTTATTTTTACTTTTTTGACCCAGTGAAAAATGAGGCTGATTATAGTCACATGATTCTGATCTGCAATACTTGCAGAAACAGTAATGCAATTCCCTGGCACCCCATTATCATATAACTGATAGAGGTAGGAATTTAGATCTGCTAATAAGACTGGGATTCATACTAAGTGTAGTGGGAAGGACAAATTCAAGAATCTCAGCAAAACTCATGCAAAAGTTGACCGCTGAAGTTCTGTATGCAATGGAAAGAAGTATGGATTGAAACATTAGGCTTTAGACTTTAAGTCCATAGCAGCAAATATTGTGAATCCTCTGTGTCTTGTCCCTTTTTCCTCCTACTCACATACTACATTTTAAATTTGGGGAATCAGAATTAAAGTCCCAAACTCTGGGATTCAGAATAAATTGCACTCCACAAGCAAGTAGACTTGTGGGGGACTTTGGGGTTCTTTTTGTGAAGGAGCAACGGCGATCCACATAACTTCTTCCCGTTCCAGTCCAAAACATCTGAAAAGAGCCTAAGATGAGACCCAGGAATTTACTCATCACATTGACTAGTGAAAAATCTCTCATAGTAGAAGTTCCCGAACAAATAAGTCTCCGTATTGTAAAGATATCTCTGAATCATTGCCTCCAGGGCACATCTTCCCTGCAGGGAAGTGTCACAGTGCACTGTCTTATGTATGTTTTTTGAGAGGCTCAACAGTAACTTTACCTGCTTTTTCATTTCAGAAATACATCGTTTCCATATCTATGTGCAGTGGTAAAGCTAATAGAATTCAGGTTCAACTAATTACATTTCTCTATTAAGCCCTGTAAGTTGAGCAGATTCCATGCAAGTAGCCTCTCAGACCACCTCAAGTGCCTAAACTTTCTAACATATTTCAGCACACTGATCAATAGGACTCTTTTCCCTTGCTAGCCACACAAGCTGCACAAGGTGAAAAAAAAGCAACTGAATTAATATTTATTTTGCAACATAAAAGAGCCCAGCACTATCTACAAATAGTCTAATTAATTGGGATTAATTTCATGTGCAAAGTTAGGCTCTGAAGGTGTTGATGGAGCAATACATCAAAGAGGCTTCACCTCTGTAAAAAATCAATGCTAAAGTAACCTTGATTACTGTCTCTGCTGATGTCACACATAGCACTAATCAGTCATGGTTTACACTGAACACTATTATGAACAAATATTATTCGTTCTCTTATTGACATTTTTTGAGACTCTGGGATAATGTTCACTGCAGTTCTCTAAGAGAAGTTATTCACCTGAGGGAAACTGTACAAGCTGAACAGGAAAATGAAAATTACCTGAGTCCTAAAATGAAAAATAAATGCAAATACAATGCCATGGAACAAGGAAACTCTTCACTCCCTTTTTCTTCCCTTCTTTCCTTCCTTCCTTCCTTCCTTCCTGCCTGCCTGCCTGCCTTCCTGCCCTCCTTCCCTTCCTTCTCCTTCCTTTCCTTCTTTTCCTTCCTTTCCTTCCTTCCTTCCTTTCTTCCCTCGCTCCCTCCCTCCCTCCTTTCTCTTTTTCCTCTCTGTTTCTCATCTTTCTTTCCCTTCTTTTAGTTTTCCTTTCTCATCCTCTCTTTCTCATCCCTTACAGAACTAAATAAAAAGCACATTTGAGACACAGGTGGTTTTCTGGAGGGAATGCATTGCAATACAAGAGGAGATGCTAGGTCTGAAATACCTGACCTGTGAGGTATTCAAACCTGAGACAACCAAACAAAACCTCAGAGTGAAAGCACCTAGCTCACCTTTAATAAGGCTCACTATCGATTTTTGTGATTGCTACTTTTATTCTTCAAAGCAAGCAAACATCTGACACCCAACTCTGGCGGTCTCCTGGCCTTCTCTCCCCTCCCTTTTGATTAATCTTAATACTTCTCCAGCCTTAAGGATTCTCTCCTCTAACCCCATCACGTTTCTGCAAGTGCTTCAATTCCCATTTACTTCAGTGGTGTGGTGAGTTCCTACTATAGCAAGCACTGATTGCAAACTATTTATTTATTTTTTCCTGCCTTCCAGGCATCTTGGATCAAACCTTCAAGTACTTTCAAGAACGGATCTTAACTGGACTCCCTAGACCTGAACCTTGTTCTGGCCTCCATAGACTGAACAGTAAGGCTGAAGCCACGTGATGGTACAAGCACTCTCGGTGGTGTGTTCCACAGTTGTGATCTCCTGGTTGTTCACATAGAGAGCAGGGATGGGAACACAAACAAGGATCAAAATGTAAATAAAACATACATACAAAGAGCATGATTCTGGAGCAAATCTCCTTTTTATAGGCTAATCCTAAATAACCAAAGTTACAAGAAAGCTTTTCCATCTCTACTCACATGCACTCTTCCTCCTTCTACCACCTATTCTCTGCATACATTCCCTCAGGGATAAAAGCCATTTTATGGTAATACATGAGGACAAATGACAGAACAGGAAAGCTTGTAGTGGGTTCATATATTTGACTAGTTTAGATGGAATAAATTATCTCAAGGCAGAAGCATCTTAAGATGCTTCTGTCACAGGAACAGTCAAGCATGATTTATGGATTTCGGTTCATGGAAAATATGTTAAAAAATTCATCCCAACATCTAGATACATTCTGGGTAGCGAATGTTTATTTACCAGTTGGAGAATGGGGCTTTAGATCTCCTATACTGGTTCTGCTTAGTATAGCAGATGGTACTCCTATCATGCGACACTGTTTTCAAACCCACATTAGACAACCTCCTTATTTCAATACATGCTGCATCTGTCCCTGAATAAGATAAATTAACCACAAACACACAAAGAATGAAAACAAACCTTATACTCAGATCGAATGGATATGAAAAATGTACATAATCAAAATATGCCAGATTCCTTTATTTACAATAAAGCATGGGATTACAGTCTCTTATTTTGTCAAGTGCTCTTTCCTGGGGAGGGGGAAAACACTGGTCTTTTCGTTTAGTGTTGAGTTATAAACTACAGTCATTTCTCATGCCTTTGTCAAAATATCAGACAGCAGAAGGAAAAAAGAAAGAAAAAAAAAAGAGAGAGAAAGTAAAGGTAGTGGCAATAAAGAGAGTGTTGCTGCTCGAATGTGTTGCTGTTCTCGGGATTCAAGGCAACTGGTCAGTCACGGACGAATGCTTTGGGCTGGCAGGCTGGCCACAGCAGCTGCTGCTCTGGACCCTGGCTCCCTTCCCAGGTCTGGGATGTCATCTGGCTGGCTCACTCAGGTTTCTTTTCCTTACCAGTCTTACCAGCTCTGGGCAGAGCTAGACAGGCTGTCTCATTGTGCTGATAATTGCGTGGTACAGCAGGTCTCAGGGTCAGGTGAACAGCAAAGAAATCCAAAACACACACGTGTGCACAAAGTGAGCAAACGCACGGGAGCAAAGTGAATGGGAAGGCATCAAAAGGGGAGGAAATAGAAAGCCCATCTCTTTGCTGATTCTTTGGTAAATATCCATACCAGCACACTGAAACCACAGTGCCTATGACGATGTGATGATGCACAAGACTGAGTGAGCTGAGAAAAACAGAAAATTCCTTTTGGTCTCCCAATGGAACTTTACACATGTCTTTGATTTGCTCATTTTCCCAAAGTTTGTGATGAATTGGGCTGACCTCATTAAACATACTACTTGATGCATTCATTTACTATAATCATTTCTTATTCTGCTTTTCCCCCTTCCTAGCCTGTCTTAAATTCAACACAAACTGGTATTATATGGTCTTTTTGATTAGACTTGCTCTAATCTTCCTATTTCACATCTGCACTTTCTGTCACTCTTCCTCTCTATTCATTGTGATATGAGAATGGACCTTTTTTTTTCAAACTAGTGTTTAAACTAGTGTTCCTTTTCTGACACTTTAG
>NW_010587868.1:49048-66866 GCF_000705375.1 Tinamus guttatus | reverse complement strand
CTGAACCTCCAGTGTTATAACACATCTTTTTGTCAGTGTTTGAGTGATCCCTTGATCACTTTGGGATCAATTAAAATTGTTTTGCTTCCTTCTCTTGAGAGAACAAAGCAGTAAGAATTTGGAGACAATATACACACAAAGCCACTAGCATAAGATTTCCTTGAAATACAATCTTTTTTTTTTCCACTCCTCACAAGATCCTGAACAAAATGCAAAGAGAAACAATCTGTAGTGAGAGAAAAAGTGGAATTTGGAGCATCTCTTCATACTAATTTCTTGCAATTTTTCCCATCTTTAAAAGCATCCACAAGGTATAAGTCACTGATGTGACTTACTGCTATAAGGACAAAGAAAAAAAAAAAAAAGAAGAAGCACAACACTGCGATTATCATTAATTCGAGACAGAGCAGAGTCTTTTGCTGATGTGATTTTGTCTTTCATGCCTATTTGGGCACTTTGGTTGTGTGGGCACTGGTGTGGGCAAAGCCGCTTCCCTCTCAATGTGAGCAAAGCCAAAGTCACACAGCAGGATAACATCTGGAGTTTGCCACTTGCAGTGTCCCTTCAAGGTCCTCAGAGAGGTAGCTCTATATCTGTGCGCTATGTGTGCTTCATTCCGAGTGGCGACTGGCACAGTTTTTGCTGACAGTAGAGATATAATGTGGATGTGCAGTCCTAGGACCACAGCAGAACAAAGTAAATCACATTCCAGTCCTTTCCTCTTTTCCTCATACTTGTAAAGTAGAAATGGACAAAAAACAATGCAAATGCACACAAAAACACATATACATGCATTAACATATATGCGTATTGCATTGCAGAATACGGGAGCATGACCCCTCTGAATGTGTTGCCTATTTACTAGGGTATATAATTTGCATTACATACAAAATATTTATGCTCATGGCATTGAATGCATGCATGCAGAGGACCTTTGAAAGCACAAATGGAAATTTAAAACCACCCTTAGAGTACCATTCTCTATCTCTATATAATTACGTGGAACTGTGCTGTGTGTTCCAATGCGCATTTGCACAATATTTTCCATGATTTCAGCAAACACAACAGCTGAGCACATATATGAAGCAGGACTGATCACGCTGATCTCCACGTTCAATGACTTCCAGGTGCCCAGGACAGCTGCTCCTACTCCAACTAAAACCTGCCAAGCATTTCTGTAAATCTTGATACTTGCTGAAAATAATAATATTGAAATATCCTTGAAGTCAGCAGCTATAAATTGATTGAATATGAATTACATGGAAAATAAGCAAAAGCAGGTCTTCAGCTAGGTTACTCAATTTCAAAAGGAAAACTTTGACAAATTACATGAGCAAGCTAGTGAAGGCAATGGAAGCAAGGAGTCAGGGGCTTACAGTGTGACAGATTCTTCCAAAGTCTTTAAGTCAGCAGTGAAAAGTTATCCAAAACTTGCACATCAAGCAAGTGAGAACAAAACTTTCAGGAAAGGTTTCCAAATGTATTTGGATGTATAGCCACCCTGAAAAGGACATTAAGAGTAAGCATAAAGCCTACGAGAAATCGAGAGAAAAAAAAGATTGATCAGCAAATAAAGGTACACCTTAGAGGTCATGAAGTGTAGAAATAATGTAAGAATTGCCAACAGCCAAGCTGAGTTAGGCCTTTCAAAGTATATTAAAACAAATAACAAAAAAGCTCTTCAGTCACATAAATAAAAAAGAGTGCAAAACCAGGAGCAGTACTGCATGCAGCAAGGCTGGGTAGAGACAAAGTAGTATAAGTCTGGTTGTGAGCATTTTGGCTCATTTTCCGATAAAGGATCTTTGTAACTGAATATAATGGAAGAATAGATGATGGAAATGAAATTGTAGAAAGGGAAATAATATACTTATATACAAGCAACTAATACTTTGTGGAGAAGAAAAATATAAAAAGTAACAGTTCTTGTAAACTGTGTCTACCACCCCAACCAGATAATCACTTTAAGTACAGATTGGCACTTTTTCTTTCTCTTATTTTGTAAGACTTGAATTATTTGCTGCTCAATGACACAGCTTCAAAGGTATGAGAAAATATCACCCATCTGTTGAAAATAGCTTGTGTTACTCTGAGTATTGTGATGCTGCAGAGAGGTGATGGAATTTCAAATCCTTCTGTCACAAAGGAACTTGAACAGCAGTGATGCTGAGATGGAGCTCCCCACTGTCCAGTTTAGCTGAGATAGAGTTTGCCTTTTCTGTCTTAGCACAATCAACATGTAGGGTTACATTCAATTTTTGATATCACATTTCTGTGTTTAAACCAGAATGCCTGGATTCTGCCTGAGCAGTTGCTGTATAGAAAGCAGTGGAGACAACTACATTTTCTCCTTTTAGGTGCTCCTAATTTAGCAGGCAGTGTGAAAAAGGTGTTCCTAGATTGCTCATCGTGATAGACAAATAAAAAGACTGAAGACTCATCAGCCTTTCCTTTTGTCCAGTACTGTGTAGGCCAGAACCTAGATTTAGGTTTCTCACTTTTCCATATGCTGGGGGTCTTTGATGCAGTTCTGAGGTGCCGTTCTCCTATTCTGTATAGTGAGTTAGAAAGTCTATCCATAGCAGGTGAGGAAATATTAGTCCACTAATATTTGCACCAATAGACCTTTAAGGAATAATCAAAACCTAGGACTTTACACTCAAATGCCCTAAATACTAGTTAACCTGAACAGTCTTTCTCTTTGATCCAGCAAATTTGGCTTTCTCTTCAGCACTGTTGTACAGCATCACGAAAAGAAAAAGGGAAAGAAAAATCATCTTTCTACAAGGCTGCGAAGCATCGTCTTGAATTAGGGCAGGTAGAAGAAAAAAAATAAGGACTTAAATTAGATCTCTCACCTCTTGCATGAATGCTGCAAGAGATAAGAGATGGACCATCACTTGTGGCCCAAATCTGCTAGATTTGTTCAGAGCACAGAGGTCCTCCATGAACCTGAGCCAGAGCAGTGCTTTGGGTTTGGTTCAAAATAGATATGCAGGCTGACAAATTCCATAAAAACAAACTGCTAAGGCATCCGTAACTTTTCAAGACAGAACTATTTGAAAAGGCTTTCAATTTATCTGTGGTTTTCTTTTGTATTCTTTATATTTTTTTGTGTTGTTAATCAGATTGCTTGGCAGACACATTTGGGTAAAAAGTCAGTATAACATCTTCATTTGGAGATCTAGCACTGTGTGGGACAAGGAGATAGCCTGTTGCTTGGATAATTAAAAAATAAAAATAAAGAAAACATGAGCTTCTGTTACTGCATAAGGCATGGATAACCAAAAAGCATTTCAAATTCTTGTTCATAAAAGTGTAAGGATCATATGTTTTTAATAATAGATTTTTTGTTTGCAAATCTTCTTGTTTTGTTTTTCTTTGCTTTATAATAAAGATTACTACCAGCAGGACATTAAAATATATTATGAAAGATTTATACATTCAGCAATTCCATGGCAAAGGTCATTTATATCACTGGGTAGAGACAATGAGAAATGCTTTTCTTGCAAAACAAGGGTTCTTAATGAGACCACCTACTCCTTTCTTCCCTGCTGAAGCCAGTTAGATGTATCAATTATTTGTTTTAATAGCAAGGGCTATATAATATTCAAAGAAGTGATAGCCAAGCATTTGTATATAGGGATTTGCTATAATGAGAGCTGTGTTCAAAATACTAATCTCTAAGTAAAAGGGGCAACATTTTCTGGATAGGAATTAATCAGAATGACTTAATAATTGAGAACCACATGGTATTTCAGTGTGGTATTTCTGGAGCGTCAGGGCAGATACTAAGTGTTTAGGTGTCTCAAACAAGCAGGTTATGGTGAGACTTCCCAAAGTTCCCAGATGTCTAACCATTGATTTAAATCTATATTTGTGCTCCTCTGATATTTCCACTAGAGGAAAACCACCTTGGACTTTATTTGGATGTGTCAACTGAACTGGTTTGAGCAAAAGATCTCTGAAGAGAGACAGAGTATTGAGGACCTAATATTACAGGTTTTGGACATACAATATTGAACATATTGGTGGTAGCTCGGCTTTAACAGAGTTTATGTTTATGCTTAAATCTGAACTGATTCCTAAGCGCTCGTATGAGTACAAGATTAATCAAGCATGATGAAAAAAAACTGTGAAATTCTTCTCAGTGTTGCTCTTGCTTGGGAATGAAATAAATATATGAACCCTTAGCCAAGGGAAAAACAGACCAGCTTCTAAGACACTCTTTAGTCACCAGAATGGGAAATGCCAAAAAAACCCACAAAATCCAATCCTTGCAAGTGGTGAGATGGCTGAGAGATGGCTGTACAGTAGGACATGCCCAGGGAGCATGGGAAGCCTGTGCCCCTGAGGGGCTGCAGTGACATCTGAAGAGCCACCAGCAGGCATCTCTAGTTTCGGGCAAATGGGACACCCACCCCAGCACAGCAGCTCTCTCAGACACATGCCCCCTGCCCTGTGTTAAAGCTGCAGAGAGGTGACATTTCAGCACGAGCAAGCAAGCTGTGCAAAGGAACACCATGGCAGCTGCCTGTCGAAGATACACCCTTGTTCGCCGTCTGAGCATATATCATCACTTAACAAAACAAATGTGCTTTGGAAGCTGGAGTGGTTTTAGTACATCTTTAAAAGTACTTTCTTTGTGGAGCTTAGTATGAACTATCTGCTGATAGGTGTTATTTAAAATGCTGGTGATATTCGGATAGAAAACCTATAGTTACTGCTGAAGCCACAAAAGGAAAAAGAAAGGAATGTAAAAATTCAGCTTAACTGCTATCGTTTAAGACTCTTGTGGTTTTCTTGTGTGTGAATGTGCTTTTTGTTTTGTTTTTCCATTATTACTTGTAAATAACAAGGATTTTCATTCTTTCTTTTCTAATTCTTTTTCATCAGCAGGATACTATTCTGTCCTTAGGGAGTGAACCAGGAAATGTGCGCTAATACTTAACTTTACTACTCAGGGGAATTGTCTCACTGAAGACAATAAGAGTATTCATTGCCTAATCATGGGTTCTCCCGAAATACATTTCCTTGAAAATTACAGTTTATTCCCTCACTGAGCAAGGATTTCACTCATCGAAATAATGCTAGACAGAGCTTTAAAACTAACATTAAACAAAAAAAAAAAATGCATTGCTGCTTCTGCAACCACAAAGTATTTACATCAATATATATCTAAAATAAATAAGCCAAAAGGCTGGACATCCATTCTCTAAGTATGGCCCTTTAACAGATTTTATTTCTCCTTCTAACTGACAGTAGATACAGTGTACAGCTTTCATTGTGAAATTAAATTCAGGGTGTTCCATGCAACACGATTATTCCTCTGCCACCAACTAATTATCTGAAAAACAAAACAGAACAATAAAACATATGAATTACAGCAGAGCACTTATGGCAGCTGCTTGCACTTTTCCAAGTTTCATTTTATTTAAGTCATTTTCATCTCTCAGCATTTTTTTTGTGTTATTGAGCTTTTTGTTTTTGTTGTTTTTGCTTTATTTTAGAGGATTGCGGCATTGATGTACATAACTATAAATAAATATGTGTATATATGCATGGACTTATGCATACACATTTTATGCACACACACACTTTTCACATAAGATGCAGGAAATGAACATATAACAGAGACTGAAAAAATTCAAAGAACATATTTTAATAAGACTGCTAGAATTTAATATTCTAGGGCAGTAACTAATAGTGTAGGAAGGAAATGATAGATAACTCATGCAAATATTGATATACCATAGTTACTTAATTCCTGCCTAATTACCAAAAGATTTATAGTATCATGGAATTGTAGCTATAAACCTTATGGTTTCCTTGGCAAAAGTTCAGCTGATTAGTTTAAAAGAAAAATGACTTTCAGACAACCAGATTCCTCAATTCTGCAGGATCAGATGGAAATTCTCGTTTGCAAAGGAACGTTCGAACAAGTGAGGAACACAGTTCAGGCCAAGAGGATTATTGCTGAACTTGAGGTTACAGATATGTGCAAGTTTTCTGTTAAACGCGGCCTTCAAAACTAGGCAGATAGAGGCAAATATATTTGCATGCGGATGGTGCTTCCTGCTTTAAGTTGCTAATCACGATCATTTTTGTTGTAATTGTATGTTTTCCCATGTGGAAAGACATTGCTATAAAGTGCTGAATAAGCAGCATAACCAGTCTTGGATCGTCTTAACCACAGGCTTACCATCCATTTAAGACATGAATGTTTGTCCAAAGGCAGGTTAAAAACCCGAAACCTGCAGGTTACAATCTTCATAGCTTCCAAACACCTTACCATCACATCAAATAAATGTCACTGTGCTCTTGGCCACTCTGATGACCAGGGGCCTGCCTATTTATTGTAGGTTTCCATCGATAATGCAAGCTCAAAATGAACATATCACATCTGGGTGTGATGCATAAGTGTCCTTTTAACAGACTGCAATGCTGGTTAGTGTTAGGTCCCCAAAGCACCTTGCCGTTCACTCTTTAACACTGCATTTGCAAAATTCAATCTGCATCTACAAAGAAGGAAGCATTTGTAAACGTATCATCACCGCCGAGTGCTTTGCCAAAAGCTACATCACTACTTATTTCTTGGAAGGGAGTCTACAAATAGCCAGCTCCATTCTTCAGACCCCCTTCTCCCTACTCCTCTAGATAATCTGCAATACAGTCACTGTTCCCAACATCTGTTATTTTTTTCTTCTTTTCTTTATGCAAAGCTGCACTAGGTGGATTTCAGCTGCTATCCAGTTATTTGGCAAAAGGATGTGAGAATCCAGCTTCTTAGGGGCTTTCAGTATGTACGGGATGGAGGTAGCGCAGCAGTTCCCTCCTTTCTCTGAGACTGCTGCCGCAGCAGCTCCAACAACAAAAATGCACAGTCGGCGGTTTCTTTATTTTCATCTTTGTAGCGCTCTTGGCACCGAATTCTGGAGTGGATAAATTAAAATAGTGTCTGCCTAATCCCTGCAAGAGATCTGATTGCAACTTAGACCACAATATTTTCCTCGAATGGGCTTAAAAATGTTTTGCTTTTGAGCTCAAGCCTCATTCTAGTGTAATCAAGTTTGACAGGTAACATTTAGGATGTAGTCTTCAAGCTCTGGGGTCCAAGCTGCACAGCAATGTACCTCACTAGATGAACTATGACCTATGACACACCACAACAGGATTTCTTTTATGTTTCATTTCCTTTTAAAAAACACAGGAAAAAAATGTATGTCATATTTGGAGGATTTTTTTTCCACTAGTGAAAAGATCTTTGTTATGCCTTTACATTCAAAAAACATGCTTCACAAAGAAAGCATGCCAGATAGACAGATAATTTTGGAGAAATAAGTTTTCTGTGTATGGAAATGTGTCCTGATTAGAAGAAGCCAAATTTAAAAGATGGTTCATTCTCTTTAGAAAATGGGTGCTTGAAACCTCTGCATGAGTTATCAGTTTGACAGTTTCTTATAAAGAAGATATAGCTGCTTCTCCAGGTCGATGGCAATCACATTGTTTAAGCAATTAGCTCAGAGAGTACCAGAGCTAATAAATACCTGCTTTCAGTTCTTCACTTTCTCTCCTTTGCTTTCACCATGGGCCCCATGTGGATTCTCCGATGTTTAATAAAGTATGAGCATCTTAAGGTTTCACTGAGGGGAGTATGACAACAGTGTCTTTTCAAGCTGTATGTTTTCCTGATATTTGACAGGATGTCTTTGAAAGCTTTATTTTTCTGTCAAATCTGGATGAGATCAACCAATTGTATAAAAAGATATTGCTGATGGACAGAGAGAGATGAGGAGAGAGAGAATATATTTGATACAGGTACACAAAACCAACATGATTATTCAGCAAATTACCAGCTGCAAGCACCTACATAGCTGATATCTACAGATGGATTGCTTTCAAAAAAACACCCAAAAAGTCATTTGAGGAAAAAAAAAAAAAAAAGGCAGTTTTAGGGCGCAATTTGTCTGACCTAAGTTCAACACTTATTTTAGGAGGGGAGGAATGATCTCCTTGTACCAGTTTCTCTCCTCAGAGTATAAAGAGAAACATCTCATTCAAATACTCATTCTCTGCTACATTTAGTCATATGGATAGTATCCTTTCAGTCTCCTTGACCTAACCCATCCAGCAATACCTCTGCTTTTTATTGCGAAAAAACCCACCTTCACTTTCTAAGATTATATTATGCCTATGATGTTCCACCTAATCGTATTCCCAAACATATCACAGGAAAATATAGCAGGCAGGAGGTCATTTTTCAGTGAGTTTATTTTTTTTTACATACAGCAAAATGCAAGTCTACTGCATGAGTCAAAAGAAATGTATTGCTGATTCATCAATCTAATAAATATCTCTTACTTTTGAATAAAATAAAACAAGGAAGAATAGCATCTTACTCAGTTATTTCGGCATCCTTTGTGAGTCCCAAGTCTCCATCAGCTCTTTAACAGACATTTTCTTTTTATTCCAATCCTTCCTGCACAGAATGTTATGCTCCATTTCTCTCCCTGCTCTCTCTGCCGAGCACTTTCCTTGAGTAGGTGAAATGATGTGAGAAAGAACTATCAGCATTGTTTTTTTCCTTATTTATCTCTCTTCTTCACCTATTGTGAACGATTCACTTTCTATTGAATATTTACTGTGTTATCTTTGTGTGTATGGAAAGAACGATGAATTTAAAAACATTGCCCAGAACATGGAAATCCTACTTAAACTAAAGATAGAAAGGGTGATTATGTTGTATACTTCAGATTCTTGCCCATCATGAGTTTTTAAATATAACTGAGTTAATTTTGTATTAATTACAGTACTGTAAATCAGTCAGAAACACTTCCTGTCTGAAGCTGTCTGGATGCTGAGAAACCACTACTTTTCAGGAGCATTTTTTGATCATATCCTCAACCAAAAAAAAAAAAAAAAGGAAATAAATGAAATAAGTGAATAAGTAAATAAATGAGTAAAAAGGTGATTACTATTATAATGCACCTACCTTCATTTTTCAGCTGTATTTGTGCCCTAGTTTTGCCCTGATATTTGAAAGTAGGCAAAAAGTTCTTTCTTCTTTCTCATCAATTTACAACATGCCAAATAGCATGAGCTAATAATGACCTTGTCATGTGAATAACACCCAAGCAGTAAGACTGTGCATCTCACTCTTGAAGATGCTGGTAAAATAAAGTATAAAATCAGTTTGTGTTATTCAGAAAGTTGACTCTACTAGGAAGTCATAACTTCCTCAAGTCTGACAGTTTTGTAATCATATTGCTCCAGCCTGCACTGGAAACAACAAAGTTAGGTATGAGTAGTAAGTTTAAGTCAAAACCACCAAATTTAAGTTCCACCAAATATGCATTCTCTAATCAGCCTTGACCTGTCTTTTGACTAGTCTGTAGGTGTGATTGACATTTTATTCTGTGGCTTCCAAATACAACTACATATGACTCTATCACCTGCATGATGCTGTATGCAGGTCAAGGCACTAGGATACCTTCATGTAGGCAAGGGGACAAGGGGCTGGCTGCTCTTGGAAACTAATTCTGAGAAGTTCTGGAAATACTGTGTGCATGTGTATGTATGTACGGGTCTGCACACCCTTATACTGGGCTTTGTCCTGACCCTTCAGGTTATCATCTGGCCCCGGAAACGTGGGGTTCAGTCACCTTTCCAACATTTTTTAGCTTCTGTAATGGCAAAACTGTTATTACCCACCATAAAATTGCTCAGACTTCTTCCCAAATCCTGATATTGCAGTTGCCTTTGGTGACCCCGTGTGACAGTGAATTATTCAGCTCGACTATCAGCTACATTAAGAAAAGAAAGGAAAAAAAAAAGAAAACAAAACAAAACAACATTTGCTTTTATTGGTTTAAAATTTACTGCCTTTTAATTTCAGAGGAAGAAGAGTTCGGAGCTGTACTTGCTCTCCCTAGCTGGCATCAAAAATGGATAAATGAATCAAAGTAAAGCCTCATGAAAATGAAGCAGTTTAACTACGGTTATATATTGGTATACACTGATTCCCGAAACATTTTCACTTTTTTCTCTGTATAACTTTCCCTCTTCCCACCTCAGGCAAGAACTTAACTGATTGTAAGCACTGCCACATTACGGGTGTGAAATAAAGGTGAAATAGGGGTGGAAGTCCTCCCACAATATAGGTCCGAGGAGCGCCCGGCCAACTCTGTGTCCCACATATATTTGAAGTAGACCTCTGTTTGCAATTAAAACTATAAAATAGCTGTACTGCAGCTTTTCCATTTTCATCACAAAAATTAAACAGAGTGGGTTATTTGACAACAAAACTGCCACATAAGGTTTGTAATGACATAAGAGCCTTCTGTTTTCTGCAACCCAGTTGGTGCTACCACACAAAACTGGGGGAAGTGAACTATATGTAAATGCATCATTTTGCTTAATTCTTCTTCAGGACAGATCAGACCTTATTGTTCCTATTCTTTGTGTTAGAGACTCGTCCTCTTCATGATGTTTATAAAGAACCGTTAGAGTATCCTCATATACATTTTTTTAACAATTCCCTCATTCTTTTGAATATTTATTTTCTGTGAAAGGCCACGCACTAACTACAGTGCAAACGATCTTGTTTGGCCTGCACCAGTGATGTCTTCTTTGCATTCACCAACTGCCCGTGAAGTGCGTGTCACTTAATACTGCCTCACTCCATTTTGCTGGGTTTGCTGAACTCATATGATAGGGAACATGTGATAGGGAAGGAGAAAATTTGCTAAGTGTTTTCTCAGTTCCTGTAGCTGTAGCTTCTACAGTGCCTTATTGCATGCTCAGAGGGGGACAGGAAGATGTGAGCCCGGCATGTGGTCATGTCAAGCAAGACCAAGGTAAGGAATATCTTCTCGTATTTCAAGGTTGACATATTTGACATGGTTGACTAGGCAGGGCTGAACTTTCTTTGTTCAACAAGTTTACATGTTTATAGAAACGAAAGTACCTTGGTACCATCTTCCTCAAGGGGAAGCTCCACCTTCTTCAGCAGCTCCTCCTGAAGCAGTTTCAATCCAAGACTCAGATGTACATCTTGTCGCATCCTTCATTGCTTCAGTTCTGGTCTTAAACAAACCACAATGAACATGATCAAAAACACAGAGCTTTCATTTTCAAACTCCTACAGCAGGACTATTGTCTCTAAATCAAACCTCATCACACATCAGGAAAGAAAAGGCGATCAGGGCTAAGAGCTAGCAGTAATGGACTATACTATACATACATTACATTATGTACATTTTTGACCAATCTCAACTAAATGTCTACGTTAATAGGTCTTCCTGAACTACCTTAAAAATATGCTTTTGCTTAGTCAAACTATCTTCTGGTTTAACTTATCTCACAGGCTCTGTGCAACTCCTTTGTATAATGCAGTATATCACTAATCCATTAGAAGAAAAGATTAAATCTGAAGACTCATCAGAAATGAAATATATTTGGTTGGTCAATAAGCTTTCTGTTCTCCAAAGTAAAGGTCTTGTCTGATTTGAAATTACTAGAGGTTCAATTAACCATATCATAAAAACTTCTTCTATTTATAATTTCTATTTATAATATCAGACGGAAGAAACTTTTTCAGATATTAGGTCCTCTATTCTTGGTTTTGCTAACACATATGTGCTATAAAAATCACTCCTCTAGCAACTACAAGAAGAAGATTGGAGCAAAAAGAAAGCATATTGTTTTAATTGTTTTGAAAAAATCAAGATTAAATTATACAAACAAGTTAAACATTGTAAAACTGTTCAACTATTTCTATTAAAATTAGTATTGGTAAATTGCATCCAATTTGCAAAAGTGCTGATATTTCATTGAAACTTTAATGTATATTTTTTCCCTCTCTCTCTTTTTCTCTTTCTTTCACTTTCCTGTATTTTAAAATCAGTTTAGAACTCATGGCATCATCTATTGCCCAGTGGAAAAGTCTTCTTTAGTCCGGAGGGAGCTGGAAAGGTGATAAATGCCCCTGTACTTTGGTTCATCCATCTGTAGAATAACACAAGACCTTCCTCTTGGGAGTGCTGATGTCTGAAAAATACTTTAGGTTTCCCAGGTGAAAAGTGCAACTCATGTGCAGAGTATTATTATAATCTTTTTTTCTCCCAACACAAGCATTTCATAAACTTGCATTGTTGTCAGAATAGTTCTGAAATATTTTACCCTTAGGTTCATCTTTCTAGCTACAGAGTACAGCTCTCAGTAGTTTACTCTCAGTCACTGTGTCTAGGCAAGCACCATCTTTCCAAAGTGCTGCTGACATACAAATTCACAGGATATCTATAATGTTCTTATTAAAGAGACAAATTAGTTATTTTACTTAAATAAACAACAGAAGTATTACCCGCTGGAATGCCTGGGTGCTCTCAATAAATAATACTGAGTGCTGATGAGATGTGTTTCAATGCGTTTTATTTTACATTTTACCTTGGTGTGTAATTCGGCTGCATTGGGTTGACTTAACTGCTTATGTGCTGACATTCTGCTAGCACCCAGGAATGCTTTAATATTGCAACATTTACGAGCTCCTCCAGAAATCTGAAAGTCTGATCCAAACCCGTACATGTCTATCAGATTTTTTTTACAGAGATTACCAACGAACTGTTGTTTTGAGAGAGAAAGATTTGTGTCCCAGACAGAAGCAAAGAAACCAATAAAAGAAAGATGGAAACAGGAGACTGATTTTGATAGTCCTCTGCTTTCATGCCAGAGCTATGAAGTGGCCTAAAAATAATGGCAACATTATGGGAGGAGGATTATGAGGTAGAAAGCATTCTTTCTGTGGTTGCATCTGTCCTTGCCTTAAAACGTCGGTGCTGATATATTGATTATGCCCAGAAGAATCAGAGCATTCCTTGGGATCTTTGACTCCTCTAAGGTCACCTTGGTGTCACTAGGAGGTGACCACCTAGCCAAGGGACTGTCTGAGTATCAGGAACTAGAAACACTGTTTCAGAATATCTTGAAACTTCCTTCTCTCCCTCTATACAAATAAACTTTTGACAGAATTGTTTTTTTACTCAACTTTAGACATCTAAAAGAAACATATCTGGTTATCTATATCCATCAAAAGTCAGTCAAGATGAACCCTCTTGGGTTCTTCAAAGAATCATTAATCCTCCCTGAAGTCAGATGTAAGATAGCCATCTCCTTACCTTTATCTAGTTTTGTTGTTGCTCTTCCTATTCCTGCTTTGAATTATAAAATTATATTGGATAAAGTGTCAATAAATCTGAGTCCTAAAAGTTGTAATCGTCATTAGATCCTCATCTTCTTTCATTTTTATATGTATCCCTCGATTTTGTTGTTTCTGTTGTTTGCTTTTTTAAGCCTCTGATGAGATAAATTAAGGTATATGCATCAAATAAGAGCTAGCTGACTCATGTTCTTATTGCTCTACAGAACAAGGGGGAAGTCTGGTCTGTACACCAAAGGTCTTACTTCCTCACCTAGAAAACCAGATTAACTTCACTGAAGATACTCTGCTGTGAAACTGATGTGAAGGATGGGTTTTGTACTATGAAATAACATCAAGGAAAACTCATATTCCCACAGATGAGGCACTGACCTCTGTACTGTGTTTTTCCGAAAAAACAAACAAACAAAAAAGCTCCCAGACAGAATTCTAATATAATTGCGTAAATGTACCCCATCTGATCTGGTTAACAACACTAGGAAGGCACAGTTTACAGCATTCATATTTTCTTGGAAGACCAATATAGTCTGTATGTGGTAAAATAAAATAAGAAATAATGAAACTGCCCTCACCCCTAATGTTATGAGAGTTCCTTTTTCTACATCTGTTCTGCAAGTCATAGATTCCTGAAACAATATCAAATTCAATAAGTTAAGAAGGAACGGCATCCACAAAGTTCTGTTTAACCACAAAAGTGTATGTTATGGGTACAATAATGCTCTTCACTTAAAATTCCACTAGCAATACCAGATATCCCTTGAATCCTGTTTCCCAGGTGACCACTGATTTTCTCCATCATCACAACACATAGTACATGCAGCAATACAACCTTATGCTCATAACAAAAAATACGCTATAATGGTCATCCTTCTAAATTTAGAGGTTTTACCAGTGCCAGGCTATGCTGAAAGGAAGGTTTGTTTTATTTTTCTTCTCTCTTTTTACATGTTGTTTCTTGTTCATCACTCAGCAAATGGTCCTCAAACCTGTCGGCACTACTATGCTTTCCTATACTCTAGGGAGTACGGATGTGGGAGGAAGGGAGAGCACAGCTATAGCAGATAATAATGTATAAATTCTCTCTAGACGAAAGAACATGATGGGTTTGAAATACTGTCCATACAATCCAAGAGAACGCATAAACAGCGCATCTTAGTAGTAAAAATTCACAAGATTTTTTTTCTCTCTGAGTTAACGCCTTCTAAAATAAAACCCTTCTTTGCATCCATGAGCTGTAGATCAATCAAAGGACAAAGCAAAATTAAAAAAAAAAAAGAATGAAAGAATGAGAGAGAGAGAAGGAAGGAAGGAAGGAAGGAAGGAAGGAAGGAAGGAAAGGAAGGGAGGAAGGGAGGGAGGAACGAAGGAAGGAAGGAACGAAGGAAGGAAAGAAGGAAGGAAGGAAGGAAGGAAGGAAGGAAGGAAGGAAGGAAGGAAGGAAGGAAGGAAGGAAGGAAGGAAGGAAGGAAGGAAGGAAGGAAGGAAGCAGATATTCATTCTCCTATTTTCTGCAGTGAGACACTTCACAAAAGAATAAAATCAACACCTCAACAAATTATGATCACATTGGGTATATTAAAATAAGTCATTAGTCCATATCTGAATGAGGCCCTTCTACACTAGTAAACAAAGTCATTGAGTGAATAATGTTCATCAGATCTGTTTATAGGCTGCAGGATGTTTATTTCACATATAGAGAAAAAAAATCAAAATATAATTTTAAGGGACTCAGTGTCAAAGTCAGATATAAGATATTTGAGCCTCTTCATATATCTTTTCGCTATTTCTTATCAGCAAGGTGTATTTTTCTGAATTTTAGTGCCTAGATCCATCTATGAATGTGTCCAGGCACCTAAATATCTTACTGAGATACTTCGACAGACATTCAACTAACCACTTAGGCATTTAAAGTGACATTTTGGTGGAATTTCAATTCTCACATTCAGGAAACCAAGCCAGAAAAAATACACTTAACCTGAGCTTAGACACCTGTGACACCCAATCTATTGAAGATTTTAGGAAATCTTCTGTGGATAATTATGGTTATTTTAGGAACATCCCTGGTAGCTTGTCTGCCTTTAGAGAAGTCAGAATGTAGGTATTTATCTCCTCTTTATAGAAATTTACCATGAAATTCCTAAGTCCTTCACAGGATCGTTGTATGCTAAGCATGTTCAGGATTCATCTAATTCTTCTCAGCTACAATGGTGATGTCATTATGTTGTATATAATAACCTTATATCATACAATTCCTGTAAAATACTAACCCGAGCTGTGCCCAGAGACACAGAAGGGTTTATGAGAATATGGCTGAAATGGCAATTTCCTCACTCTAAAACAGAGGTGTAATAGCAGGTATTTTGAAGAATCTGTAGTGAGGCTAGTGTCCAGTTGGAGGAGAAAGACTTGCAGAATTTGGGAACCAGAGGGATTCTGATGTCAGCTTCAGAGTTAAAAAAAAAAAAAAAAAAAAAATCTGCCAGAGCAGAGTAGTGCCAAAGGCAGAGAAGGGTCTAAGCTCTGGTTCCTGCTTCCTAAATTTGTGCTTGTTTTCACCTAGCATTGATTGAACAGCCACTGTGAGTCCTAAAGCAAGCAGGACTTCTGTTCTTTTCTGAGCTTCCTAATGGCAAGCTCTGATTCCCTTTTGGACCTGCAAGCCTTGTTCTCACAACCGATGTAGTTGAGAAGCAAATACTCCCTTTGAATTCACTGTGAATGTCTGAGGTGGAAAAGTCAGGAGAGCAACTGTCCATAAGGTAGGGAAGGTCCTGAAACTTCCTAGATGTCTTCTAGCTTTCAAGTGTGCCCTGTTATCTGGTGCTCCTCCCAAGGGAGAAGAAATGCTGCTATTCAAAAGACAGCTTCTGAATAAGAACAGCTTTTCACTTACTCCTTTAAAACAGTATATATACTAACCGCCAAGTATATATATGTTAACTGTGAAAAGCTCCTACTCTGACTTCAGAAAGTTTTATTTTAGGTCTCAAACATCTACAACTTACATTATATTCTTGCATAGGAAAACTAATCTTCTCCCAGGGAAGGAAGGAGGAATTGGATATTTGGCAATTCATTGAATTCATCAAATCTCTGGATCAGAGATACTGCTTGGAAAAAAATAATTTTGATAATGCCTTTTTCTTTAATTTAGATGAAAATCAAAATGAAATATTGGTATACTTTTAATAGTCTTTATACTTTTTAGCTTCATCTGTATAGCTTAAAAGGCCAAACCCCTTTTTTTTCTGGCACAAAGATTTACTAAAAAGTCAATGAAAGGCACAGAACTCACTGGTAACTGCAGCATAAACTGTGTGAAGATAATTCAGTTAATAAAGTTACTAAGAAAATCCAAATCCTTAATCTGCAATCCGAGCAATTCAAAAAATTTATATATGTGTATATATATATATATTCACAGTAGAACAAGATTTCCTTTTAATGACAAATGCCTTGAAAAAGCAAAAAATGAACCATTAGAAAAACTCTATCTTTTATTCACGGTGTTAGCTCATGAGAATTGAGATAATGATGGAGATGGAAAAACAATCAAAAGAGATTTCATTCAGAAAAAATATATATTTTTCCACTAATTATTGTCTGAATTATGTGATACTAAAATATTTCTGCTACTTGTGCTTTCAAGTTAGATCAGTTAAACCACTGAGATGATAGGCTTGCTTTGCTTTTATTCAGTGAGAATATGGACATGTAGGCATGGGCAGTGTGATAGTACAGACCAAGCATTTACTAATGGATGTACAAAAAGTACCCTTTTCCTCAGTTAATTTAGTGTTAGGACAAAGGCAAAGGCAAAGGCAAAAAAAAAAGAATTCTTTAAATGAAATAAGTTTATTACTTTTACTTTGTTTCCTAATGGAAAGAACTCATATCAGAAAACCATGCATGAAATATGTAGACCTCCATACAATCTCAAAAGAAAAGTGAGAATATAAGTTGACATAGAATAAAAAGTATCTCATCATATTTATCTTACCCACCACAGAAGTGGACACCTCTTTGGCAGGTGAAAATATTTTAGCGTATCGGTATGAAGAAACCAATATCTATGACCTATATTTTGAATTAAAGGAAAACGTCATTATCTAGAGCTTTATAAATTCAGGACTAAACATTACCAAAATGTTATATAATTGAAATACTGAGTTGTCAAAAGGCTTTAAATATCTATCCCAAGAGACCTACTAGGTCCTGTCTTTCCTTCCATCTAAAACAGCTTGATAGTATTTGTAGAAATGGATGAAATCAGTTTTTAAATTAGTGAAATCACACACATACATACAGATTTGTGGCAAGTATTTATTTTGTTGGTTCATGTCATGTAAGTGAGATAACAGATTATCCAACAAGTGATGATTTTCCCTTACTGCATTTAGCAGTGCTTCAGCATTACTGCTGCACACTCCCTCAGGGGAACTAGCTGTATAAATAAATAAATAAATAAATAAATAAATAAATAGGAAGAAAGTAGGAGAGAAAAAATAAAGCCAGAAAGAAATAATCATCAGAGAACATCCTGGGGGAACAGAGAAAAGTGAAAAAGCCACAGAAAGACATAGCTAAGCCCGTCTTGACTGCATG
>NW_010587868.1:32850-49027 GCF_000705375.1 Tinamus guttatus | reverse complement strand
AATTTAAAAACACAAAATTGTGCATACACAATTGGTTCTTTTTCTGCTGTTAAGAAAAAGAAAATCTACTCAATCATAGCAACCTATTTTTCTGCAAGAAGGAAAAAAATTACAGTAAGTGGAAAATATCAGCACAAGTTTAGGAGCAGAGACACATTTCAATTACTAAAGGAAAACGCAGCTCTTGAAGTATTTGTGTTGATTTCCCCACCAGCACCTCTCCTTCTCTCCTTTTTAAATAAAATGTCAGGCTATGCAACTGGTTGTCTTCACAGAGGGCCGTAGCCCCTGGGAACACGCACGTTGTGGTAGATGTAGCCTGAACCCCCCGGAGGAGGAAAGCCCTTATGCAGAACTTAGCCCTTTGAATATAACAGTCAGAGTCAAAGACCTTAGGCGGAGGACAGCTGAAGAAAGGTAACCAAAAGGAGTGACCTTTGAGAAGGCTGCAGTAGAATAGGAAGGTCCTGGCACACAGAAGCAGGAGGTCATCCTGGTATGCTGGTGGAGAGGCAGGTTGGTTGTGTGATTGGGGCATTGAACGGGTATTCTGCCAAAATTCTGGGATGACCCTTTAAACCTAGTCCTCCAAAAAACACCTTCAAAATGTCCATTTGCCTTGCACAAAGCTGGTTATTAGCAATTCTTCTCTTCGTGCTTCCCAGTTACGTTTCCTGAATCAAAAGGCAGACTCTTAAAATACCTTTCTGTAAAAACATACTCGAGATACTCAAGTCTCTTGAGGGAGACCCAAGGTATCTTACAACATATCTTACAACACCCTTGCTCTTGTTCCAGAGAACTCCAGGCATGAAGACATGGAGATCAACACAGCTCAGTGAACTTGTGTGCAGCCCACAGCTACAGACATCTTTCACAGCACCTCATTTTTGCTGAAATCTTCATAAGCAACACTAAGGATGCGCTGCACAGGTATTTAAAATATCTTTCCTAAATAACATGGAAAAAGAGGAATGTTCTGCCTGCTTAACAGAGGGCACTTTATTTTGGTTGTCTAAAAAACAAACCACAATATTGAGTGGCTGAAATGGCCGTGGCTTATCCTGGACCTGTAGAGGACATGAGCAGCTGCAACTTGGGGCTTAGCAAGCACGGGTGGTTTTCTAGCTATAGCACAGCCATGAACTTTAGACCATCTATTTTCGACAAAGCCAGAATATACTTCATAAAAGCTAGATATGCATTAAGCAAGGCTTTTCCTCCCGTTCAAAGCGAGAATGTCATATTGTTAAACGGCAGCTGGCGAGATTGCACATTGTGAGTTACGCTTTCAAGCTGAAGCAAAGTTACTTGTGTCAGGGGCACTGCAGGGATCGATGTTGGAACCACAGCTCTTTCAGTACCTTAAATGACTCAGAGCATATTACTTAAACTAAAAATTTCTGGTGTGCAGATGATACTAAATTGGGAGGAAAGGTCATCCGTGAGAAACAATACAGTCAGGTAGGGAAGGATTTAGATCATTTAAGTACTTGAGCTAATAGATAGCAAATTCAATGCAGATAAATGCAGAATAATGAGTCTCGGAGAATGTAATAAAAGGACATAATATCTGCTTAATGGGAAGGTACTAGTGCATATTGACCTGGAGAGAGATATGAGAGTTATTTTAATAATAAAAAAATCCTTATATTAAAGCCTTCAACTCAATTATTGTTAAGGAAATACAGTGTATTTCGTTAGGACCTCACCCAAAGTACTGCATTCAGCACTAATCACTCTACAGTTCAGAAAGCATATTTAGAATGGGTCTTAAAGGGGTGATTTGTAGAGCAATCTAATGAAAGCACTTTTCAGAGATGTAAGTTTTGAGGACATTATAGAGAAGATTGACTGTATCCCCACCAGAAAGTCAGAGAGTTTAGAGGTGACTGTCTAAGACATCCAGTACACGCTTAATGAATACTTGGCAATAAGAGGTGAACTGTTGAGGAACTCATTACTTTAACCTCTCAATCTTCACAATTCTATTAAGTTTAGAGCCACAGTCACTAAGGAGAGGAGCAAATTCTGATCAAGATTTACATCACTACAGTTAAGGGAAATCACTGGAGCTTTTATTCTTACAGAAGCTTACAGAAGCTTGAAGACAGGAGCTGTCCTCCAGTTTCTTAATAAGAGTCTGATGCAGCCACTGCTCAGGTGCAGGTCTTTTCCTTTGCTCTCCTATCTCATGTGGCTTTACAGGTTGTCGGCTTGTTAGTCAAGCCTGGAACATCAAGCATCAAGGTCTAGAAAGTCTCAGAAGGCTTGCCTAAAAATGCAGTGAATTGGTTTTTGGTATGTAAAGCAAGAAATTAAAGGAGACCACATGCAATCAAATAGCTTCTCTCTCACTCTCTAGCCTACTGAAGTTTGACGGAAAACAGCCAGCAGGGAGGAACCAGAATGAATATTTCTCTGATAAAAGGCTATTCTTTGTCATGGCAAAACCATTACAATAGGTCTGCCAAAGCTCTTCCTAAAGGAATATCTTCTGAAGACAGTTTTGAAAGTGCCAGTAAGTGAATCTCACACTTTTACCTTTTTTTTCAATACATCTATTTTGCAAGCCACTACTTTCTGTAAAGTTTCATGGGCAGTTAAAGCCCATGAAAAGCCATAACTTTGCTCACTATAAATTTATAGTTTACAAAAGTTTACAGCTCAGTCTCTGGACACAAACTCTTCTTTGGGAGTAGGTCTCCATTTTAGCCGTTTGTGCATCTGTTTCAAATGTACTCTTCAGAACTCTTTAAAATAACAGAATAAGGATGCTCGGGATTTCTTTCCCTGACCCTGGTAATACAGATGACACAAAACTCATACCTTGATGCTTCTCAAAGGATAATATTCAGAAAACAGTTGAGGTACAAGCATTTGTTCTTCATCAGTTCTGACATCTTCCTTTTCTCCTCTTCTAAACGACAAATTAGAAACAAGGTCATTTTAGTCAGAGAAGGGTCCTCAACCCCTTATCAAGGGTCCTCAAGGAAGACTCATCTCAATTTTATTTGCACTGTTTTCTCCAAATAGAAATGGAGACTTTTCTGAATACAACTTGTGCCATTTCCTACATGAATAAAGGCCTTTCAGAAAAAGATGGTACATGAATATTGAAAACACTTTTGGGATGATTCAGCACGAAAAATAGTCTGCTAAAATAATTCTGCCATATTTTTCTGTCTGAAAGGATTCCAAAGGTAGTAATGACAGATAATCATGTAAAGTCTACATGCTTAATGCAAGTAACTAAAGTGTGACTTGAAGACTTTCTTTCACTCTACCACTTAAAAGAAGTGGATTTGTTGGTTTGTGTGTTTATTTTTCTACAAACTACTGAGAAACTGATGAATCAATGCTACTTTGTGTTGCACTGCAGATGTACAGCATTACAGACTGAGTCACTATTTCTTCCCATGGTGTCTTACAGAAATGTTATGTTTGTTTTTCTCGTCTTGTAATTCTCCCTAATCTTAACCAAAAGTTATCTAGAGAAACACACTGCTTGCTTAATGTAAACTAACAGGTTCACTCAGTCAAACCATGCAGCTTTTGTCTCAACATTGACTTCAGTGAAATTAGTCATGCATTTTTATATAAAAAATTTTATATAAAAAATTATATATTTGTGTCCTTGTGTATAGGACACAAAGAATCAATTGCAATCGATGTTAATAAAGATAAGTTCTATCCTTGTAGCATAAAGACTGTAAATGTCCATAAATACATTATGGAGTTGCTATTTCTTCGAATGTTGGTCTTTTTGACATTATCCATAAGAGGGCAAAAAGAAAGTTGAGGTAGTAAGCATCTTGGCTCCCTTGTGATTTCATTCCCATCTTCTCTCTTCCTATAGCAAACCATGATCACAGAGAGGTTTCCTCCAGGTCTTGTCCCATGTGCAACATGCTATGAGGAAGAGAGATATTTGGACACCAGACCTATGAGGGATAAGTGCTAACTAGATTAGGCAGAGTCAGTGGAATTGAGTGGAGAAAAGAATGGCTGAAATTTGACACAGTTGTATTTTCCTGAAAATCACTAGGAATATTATGCATAAGCTAATTGCCTATATGTAGGGGAAAGGTAGTTCCTTCTGTGTTTTTGTGTTTCTGATGATTTGATTTTATTCATGATTTATTTTCTCTTTTATTTTAATAAAAAATTACATTTTCATGTACTTTGGTCATTTCCGTCTAGATGACGTCTTTTCCCATGTCTTTCCATTGCTTCAGTGTTGACCTAGGTGCAAATGCCTTTCTCATCCTTTGAAATCTGCTAATAAATGTCTTTCTTTTTCATTTCTCTTATTTATGCTTCCTTTATGTTCCTTTTATACCCCATACTGATATAACTTTCCTTACCAAGAATGGCAATGAATATACATAATTGAATCAAAAAAGTCACCAAAAAAAAAAAAAAAAGAAAGAATATGATGAAGAGGCTGAATAAAATATTTTTTTTGCCTAGATATAACATGTGGCAGACTTCTGGTGATATGTCACAAGCTTTCGTATTTGTCCCCATCATGAATAACTACTGTTTTTTGTCAATATGTAGAAATATGATACAGGTAAATGGATAAAAAATTTCAGGAGCAGCATTGCCAGCAGGGCCAGGGAAGGGATCCTGCCCCTCTGTTCAGCTCTGGTGAGGCTGCACCTGGAGTATTGGGTGCAGTTCTGGGCTCCCCAGGACAAGAAGGACATTGAGCTTCTAGAGAAGGTCCAGCGGAGAGCCACAAAGATGATTAAGGGACTGGAGTATCTATTGTATGAGGAAAGACTGAGCCAGCTGGGCCTGTTTAGTCTGGAGAAAAGAAGGCTGAGAGGAGATTTGATCAACATGTTCAAGTACTTGAGGGGTGATTGTAGGGAGGATGGGGCCAGGCTCTTCTCCGTGGTGGCCAGTGACCAGAGGAGGGGTAACAGGTGTAAGCTGAAAAACAGGAAGTTCCACCTCCATGTGAGGAAGAACTTCTTTCCTGTGAGGGTGCCAAAGCCCTGGCAGAAGCTGCCCAAAGAGGTTGTGGAGACTCCTTCTCTGGAGATCTTCCAAAGCCGCCTGGATGCCACCCTGTGCCATGTGCGCTAGGTGTCCCTGCTGGAGCAGGAGGGTTGTACTAGATGATCTCTAGAGCTCCCTTCCAACCTTAACCATTCTGTGATTCTGTGATTCAGTGAAACTTCAAGCACTTCCACTGCTAAAATCATCAAAAAAATAATTCTCAATCACCTTTTTTAAATTGTAAAAATCAGGTGCCTGGAACATCTGCCCTATGAAGAGAGGCTGAGGGGGGGTGGGCCTGTTCTGCCTGGAGAAGAGAAGGCTGAGAGGGGATCTAATCAGTGTCTATAAGTACCTCAAGGGAGGCAGTGAGGAGGATGGTGCTGGTCTCTTTTCACTGATGGCCACCGACAGAACTAGAGGAAATGGCAGGAAACTGAAGCATAAAAAGTTCCACAGGAACTTAACGAAAAAATTCTTGACAGTGAAGGTGACAGAGCACTGGATCATGCTGCCGAGAGAGGTTGTGGAGTCTCCTTCTCTGGAGATCTTCCAAACCCGCTTGGCTGCAGTCCTGTGCCACGTGCTTTAGGTGACCCTGTGTGTGCAGGGGGGTTGCATTAGATGATCTCTAGAGGTTCCTTCCAACCTTAAGCGTTCTATGATTCTATGAAATCATCATGGAATTTTTTCAAGAACTAGCTTTTCCAGTGGCAGAAAAAAAAAAAAAGACATAGAAACATATTTCCTTTATCAATTGATATTAAGGCTTGGAGATATCATTAATTAGATTGCCTAAGTTTTCTTCATGGAGTGCCACTGAACTGCTGGAACATCAAGCTAGAGGCTACATAACAAACTTCATCTAAGGTATATGTGATACTTTCATGCTTAATAAGATGGCTGTAATTAAACAGTCCCTTTGAGGCCCTTGAGCTGCACTTTGGGACTTCATAAAGCTAGTCTGATCTTATCTCAAGTATAGGATATGGAATTAAAGTCTATATTAATTTAGAAATCTGGTCATATTTACAGTGATTTAAATTGTTATAAAAGTGAACCATGTAAAACAGGTTTAGGTCAACCACTTTTAATTAGAAATAGTTACAAATCAGTACAAAAACACAACTTCATTCGCCATACAAAACCTTTTATATCCACTAGTGGTGTCCATTTCCCCTCCCTTCCATTCCCTTCTCTTCGTCTCATTAAATAAACAAAAAAGAAAGAGTTCTTAAGGAACAAAAATACTTTCAACCTCCAAACATGAGTCTGGATACTCTCTGAAGAAATGGACATTTTTCTTCCTTAAATCTCTACTTACTCTGTGGCTAAATTAAGAATACAGATCCACAAATTAAAAAACAGCAGTGTTAATAACATAAATTATAGCATAGTGGTAAAAAAGGCAAAGACAGAAAAGCCAGCTGTGCTCACTATGAGCCCGCATCACTCTTTCAACCCAGTGCCACCTTTTCAGCTCCAGCAGTAATGGTCCTCATGAGAAAGTCATTTTTGGAAACGAGATTGCAGGACTGTGGCCTCAGTGCAGATTTCTTATGTTATCTCATTTCAGCAGTGCAGACATGACTCTGCAAGCTCCCACAATGCAGCAGTCTTAGTGCTTAAGGTCTTGATGGTGGCTTGGCACCCTACTTGGCAGACTTCTGGCATTCCTTTTCATTTGGAGCTTAATCAGGAAACTGAAGTTGGGTAACAGGCATTTCAAAATGAACCCACAAGGGGGCTATGGATCTAATTAGAATCAGTCCAGCACAACTTCTTGTTAAACTACAAAGAGCTAGCAAAAACATATCCTGTATATGTTCAATGAAAGTTAATACATTCACTTTGCTTTTATCTACTGTTCTCATCGCAGTGGAAAAGATAGCCTAGGGAAGCTGCTGAATCTCTATCAATGAAAGCTTTTAAGAATGTGTTAGATGAACATCTATCTGCAATGGGGCAGTTAATACTGCCTTAGAGGAGAGGTGTATGGATGGATGAAGTCTTGAGTCCCCCTGAGCCTGATCTTCCATGCTGCTACAATCCAAATATTTAATGATGTTGGAGAAGCAGTAACCAGCTCCTCTAATCTCCTAAATATGAGTATTTGTGCCTAAAAAAAACCCTTTTTTTTTTCCTCTAGAAATGACAATTACACCCCTATTCTCAAAAAGATTGACTTCAAGTGTTTCAACTATTAAAAACATGTAAGCATCTAATAAATGATGAGGTCAACTGAGAGTGAAAAGCAAGTACAGCAATTGCAAAATTAAAAATGTACTTTACTTCAAACCTGCAAGGGATACCGTCAAACACAAGCTATATCAGGAGTGCAGGTTAGTTTAATTAAAGTTCAGTTAAAAAGCAGAAACATTATTTTAAATAGAAAACCTCACAACATATCCAGATGATTCTCTTCTCTCTCATCTTCTACAAGGGGAATGAAATTAGGATTTTCAATTCATTTCTTTTATGATATCTATTATGTATCATGACTTTCTCATCAATACTTATCGACCTTAGCTTTCAAGGTAATCTCACTCAAGGAAATCTCAAAAACTAAATATGATTGGGATTATTCAGTGTCTAGCAACAGGCAATAATTTAATCTTGACAAAAATATATATTACTAACTGGTGTTCTTCATCAACTTGCTTTTGTTGAGTAGTTTGACTTCATATGCCACATTCCTCCACTACTTAAAAATATTGAGGGCTCTCTTCCCATTCACTTTTCACTCTCCATCCTCCAAATAATTCAAACAAAAATAGAATTTCTTCCCAAAGATCTTTTCTAATGATAATAGTTTAATGCTCAAGCATCTATCCCATCTCTGACCGATTTCCAGGGCCATTGAAGGAAGGATATACCATATCTCTTCCTAAAAGTCTATTTTGTTCTTACTTTGATGTGGTTAGTATTAGAGGCAGAGGAAATTCACTGAGTTTTAAGAAAATGCCATTCAGCTTGTTTGTCAGTGACTTGGACGAGCGCACAGAGTGCACCCTCAACAAGTTTGCAGATGATACCAAACTGGGAGGAGTGGCCAAAACTCCCAAGGGCTGTGCTGCCATTCAGAGAGACCTGGACAGGATGGAGAGTTGGGCAGAGAGGAACTTCATGACGTTCAACAAGAACAAGTGCAGGGTCCTGCACGTGGGAAGGAATAACCCCAGGCACCAGTACAGATTAGGGGTTGACCTGCTTCAGGGGAAAGCAGCTTCGCAGAGAGTGATCTGGGAGTCCTGGTTGACAAGTTAACTATGAGTCAACAATGTGCCCTCATGGCCAAGAAAGCCAATGGGATCCTGGCCTGCGTCAGAAGGAGTGTTGCCAGCAGGGCCAGGGAGGGGATCCTGCCCCTCTGTTCAGCTCTGATGCAACCGCACCTGGAGTATTGGGTGCAGTTCTGGGCTCCCCAGGACAAGAAGGACATTGAGCTTCTAGAGAAGGTCCAGTGGAGAGCCACAAAGATGAGTAAGGGACTGGAGCATCTCTTGTATGAGGAAAGACTGAGCCAGCTGGGCCTGTTTAGTCTGGAGAAAAGAAGGCTGAGAGGAGATTTTATTAACATGTTCAAGTACCTGAGGGGTGATTGTAGGGAGGATGGGGCCAGGCTCTTCTCCGTGGTGGCCAGTGACCAGAGGAGGGGTAATGGGTGCAAGCTGAAAAACAGGAAGTTCCACCTCCATGTGAGGAAGAACTTCTTTCCTGTGAGGGTGACAGAGCCCTGGCACAGGCTGCCCAGAGAGGTTGTGGAATCTCCTTCTCTGGAGATCTTCAAAACCTGCTTGGATGCCACCCTGTGCTCTAGGTGCCCCTGCTGGAGCAGGAGGGTTGGACTAGATGATCTCTAGAGTTCCCTTCTAACCGTAACCATTTTGTGACTCTGTGATTCTGTGAAAATATTTCACAATAGCTACCTTTTCATTTATTTATTCACTGGAACACTTCCCAGATTTAATATCAAGATGCCTTACCCTGGAAAGCTTACTTTATCCAAATTATTACAAGACTAGTTTAAAAATAAAGCCATCTTCCTTGGCTCCTCTGCCCTTTTAACTTCAGAGCTACCTGTACTGTCTCTCATTCGCTATGATTTGCAACCATGAAATTCACCTGTGTTGAAGAACTGAAACAAAACGTTACTGGTATTAAAATTCCCCTCAGCCACTGGAGTTGATGTATGATGATCTGTCTGATTCTTGGATGCTGAAGTTGAAGTTGCAGAGATCCCCATGAGAGCAGCCAAATAATTTGCTCAAATAAGCAATGCTAATTTGTCCTGAAGAAGCCTATGATCCTAGCAATGTAGGCAGACTGAAAGACTACTCAGAAAGCCTAGACATTCACTTGTAGCTCTTGGTGATGCCTTTAACTTTCTAATTAAATAATTTCTGTAACAGACAGACTGATAATTCCTGATCCGATCCTGTGAAGTTTTTCAATCTCTATGTGACACATACTTTTTTCCTTTTTCTTTTTTTTTTTTAATTATTCTTCTCTTTTTAGTTTCTTTATTATCAGTTTTGTTACTGGACTCTAGTCTAAATAGCTCTTGTATGAAATATTCCTCTTGATCTACTTGATTCTTCTTAATTCTACTTTCCTGTCACATTTCAAAACCAAATTTAAGGGAAAAAAAAAAAAAAACTTCATCAATTCATGCCATATTCATTTATTATCATAGCACTGTGTCTACATAGATATAAAGAGAATGAAAGCATTATAAGAGCTCCAGGATTAGGACAGCCTAAGTTCAGGCTTGATGTGGGCAGTAGGACAGCTGGAAGACTGAACTGGGAATGTCAACAAGCCAAGGGTGATGAACTAAGGTTCAACAAGTAATCCAGAGGGCTGAATACAACCTAGCAGCCCATCTGTAAACTGCGAATCTAAAGTCAAGTCAGCTCAAGGCAGATTACCTAGATACGTGTGGGTAGGCATGTAGGAGAGGTAAGGAGAGATAATAGGAAGCCCATTTGGCTGAGGGTTCCTGACATAGTAGAAGGCTTGATGTGCAGGGATAGCACATTTGTCATCTCACTTCTTCACACCCCTGAAAAACAGCAAGTGAAAGGAAAATTTTTCCCAAGTAATTCAGAGACATCCAGGTTAGGATGCAGCTCACCTATAGCACTTATTTTTCCTTTCTAAAGACTCCTTTGGGCACTCTGTTTATGGATAGCTCTGTCTGATGATGGTTTGTCCATTACTTCTGAAAGAACCCTTGACAGTTCAACACAGCAGTACTCAATACAGACTGTGGAGATTTAACTAGTCACAAGGGATGACTCACTGTCATCAGCTGCTAAATTCTGAAAGAGGCATAAACACAACTCATATTGCCCTCTGAATCAAAAATTGTCCTAGTCGGCTCATGAGTTTATAAAACTCTGGATGTGGGAAACACTGGAATCTTCTATTCTGCATTTCAGCAGAAATGGTCTTATGAGAAGAACTGGACAACTTGATGGTCCATATTCAGTTCAACGTCTCCTTTAGACTGGGATCAAATTGCTGTGTTTTGAACATGAAGGTCCAGACAATTTTCCACCCACCTCTTCATTCTGCAACTCAACAATTTGGTATACGCCACTAATATTTATTTGTAAATTGGCATCAGCAGTTAAGCATTTGATATCATTTTGCATTGATCAGTTTGTAAATTTGAGCCTAGAATCAGGAAAGAAATTGTGGCACAGCACTTACCATCTGGTAACATTTTGTGTCATCACTCTCCTGTTCAGCATGATCCACATAGTTGTGGGGTTTGAGCATATTCCTCTAGAAAATTCTGGGGTAAGAGGAAAACCAACCTTCACTGCAAAAAACATGGTGTGATTTACAAGCACATATAAGGGCCTTAGAAACAAATATCATTGCTGAGAAGGAAGAGGAAAAATAAAAGATCCAGGCTACTAAGTGATATAACTTTTCCTGTTTGTGAAGTGTCTTTGTAAACTGGATGCACCCCAAATGCAGAAAATGTTTCTTTCTTCTACCGTAAATTTCTATCTTAATTCATATTTAGAAATACTACTCATAGACAGTAGGATACCTGCTGATGCTGGATCCTTTCAGATCGTATCTTTTATTTTAGTGTGAAAATACTGATAGAAATCCTTGCAGCCACTTATTAGTCTACTCCTGGAAGATCCTGCATGATAAGAGAAAACATATATTATTCATGTTCTCTGCAAGGTGTTCCTCACCTTATTTCATGAAAGGTGATGTAGTACTTTGCGTAGTGCTCCAAATCTCACCCTTGATGATACAGACATGGTGCAATAAAGACCTTGTTCTTCTTAAGCTAGGTATTCAAGCAGACAGCAAAACTCAGAATCTTTTTTATTTTTTGGCAGAAGCCTGAATCTTCCGCTACATCTTTGTCTTGGCACTACTGTTTCGAATTTAAGGCAGGACTATTAGTTATACCACAGAACTTTCGCCAGTTGATCAATAAGCAAACTACAAGAATACATGTATCTTTACAGGACTCAAAATCAAAAAAACAAACAAACAAAAATGTTCTGTACTACTGCAAGAAACAGGAAAGCTTTATGAATTTTTGAATTTTGAACATAGAGGGGCCTAGTTGGACATAATGGACACTTACCATTCCATATCTCACAGTGTAGAACACTGAGGAGATGAGAAGGCTTCACTTTCTTCTTAATGTTATTTTACTACAAAAAGTATCAGATGTTCATCAGGCGTAGGGGTGCTGTTAGTAGAACGACTCTTCCTATTGTCTCATCCTCTGAAAAATGACTTCAATACCTCTGATTCATCTGAGGCATTCAGATTATCTTTTGCTGTATGTACTTTAAAAAACATTGTTAGCAATAACATAATATTTTTTCTGGATGCATAAAGGTTCATATTTCCTATGTTTCTTACTAAGGAGAGAAAATCTAAAACCTAAACAGTAACAAAATAAACAAAGAAAAAAACCCCACAAAGTTTATATTTAACTTTCCCTATACTTTTGCCCTTCCTGAGATCACCTACATTAACAAAAATATTAATGGTGTGATAGAGCTTTCCTATCTATTTCTCTAGGGAAAAGGAAGATTTTTTGATTTTTTTATCACAATTTATGTCAGTATAAAAGTTATAGAGATTGCCAGAAACTAAAGGTACATGATGTAGAATCACAGGAAAAGTGTAAAATCAATATTTCCAGGTGTTTGAATGCTGCACTTGGCAGCCCCTTTCTAATCCATTCTCAGCATTGTATTTTATGTATATAACTGAGAGTCCGCTGCTAGATAATCTTCAGCCTCAAAGGGCCTGCACCAGGGCAATGATCACAGAGAGCTGAAGTCCTCTTCTTTTGGTACTTGACACAGGAGCTTGTGGTAGGCTCCAAGACACTCTCTGCAGCCACCGGCGAGAGATACCTCCAGACTGCCTGTAGTCTCTGAATGAGCCTTTTGTTTCTTGGTGTTAGAAAAATTCTAGAATAGTTTTGCTCTTAATGTATATATCTCCTTTGCAATGACATACCTAGTGGTCAATGCTAGCTGTGAGGAAACTTGCAGGAGTACATTTCTCTGCTTCCTAATAGGACCATTGATTAAAAGTCTGCCTAGATCTATAACTTTACGCTCCCAAAAATTGTCATTAAGTGTCTTAATGACACTTAATGATAATGAAGTGTCTAGCTATCAGTCCAACATCTCACCACTACATAGCTAGAGAAGGTCTTTTGACTGCCATTAGAGAACTATGAATAGAAGAACTGAATTCTCTAAAACATTTTATGTTTGACTGAGCATCAACAATGTTGCTAAGCAGAAGAGCTGGTGAAGAGCAGTCTCTGATCCTATTTTCCTGAGAAAGCTTTTACAATGAGATTTCATCCTACATTTGCCTTAAAGAAGGTCAGATCTTTTCTAGTTTTGATTATGGGTGGAAATAAACCTCATGCAGTTTGGAGGAGACTTATGCAAATCGCATTTGGTTCAGTTCATATGATTTAAGGGAATTTTCTCAGTCTCACATCCTTGTTTGCTCCAAATTTTATATTCAAAGAAATTCTAAGATTCTAGGGTTATTCATTCTGCTTAAGTGATTGTTGCACTATGAACATCATGTTGTTTTGTTGTAGTCTTACATATAAAAGTATGCTTACACACACACACAAACACATACACACATACAAATATATATATGCATGTATGTGTGTATCTGTGTATATTAGCTAGCTCTGTTTCGTACTTGGCTTGTCAATTATTTGAAGTTGGTCCTATTTTTGCACATAATTCAATGAAATCCTGATCTGTGACAGCAGCTCTTAAGCGCTATTGCACTACAAATACACATAGTAATAGTAATAAACAAGCAAACTTAAAATGGCTTATTTAACACAATCTTTAGTCTGTATAATATTATTTATTTAATATTATTAAGAGTAGTAGGAATACCACTGCAAATAAAATATGTGCTTAAGAAAGTGTTAATTAAAGCACTTTTATGACTTCTTTTGCCCTTGGAGTGAACAAAGATAAGTGTTGAAAGTTTATTAGCAGATTGTAATTTACCCTATTCAAAACAAAGATAAAACTAGTTCTTGTCACTGAACTCCTCCTCTTGGGCAAAACTTCCATTGAAATTTGATCAAAATAGGCCCAAGTAGTCAAGGTAGCCTCCTTTAATAAGTTGTAGCCTCTCTGCTGGAAAGCAGTACCTCGCTGGGTATGCGCTTAGATGCAGTCTTTCTAAATCTAGGTCCCTATCTGAAGGACTTAACTTGGGAGGCACTATTTTCTTTAGCCATCTTGGGTTCAGGTTCAGCACTGGGCAGGAAGAGATCCGCACTGCTGCAGAGCAAAGCTATACTCCTGAGCACTCCTTCATGAGCCTTTGCAAGAGACTCAAGGAGGGACACAGGCCATCACAGCCCCCTCTGAGAAATCTCCTTGCAAAAGACTGAAGCAAGGAGATGTTCAAACTGGCTAGATAGTTCTGAACCTTAATGTGAGGCCAGGCAGATGGCATAGGATCTTGTGACCAAGATGCTTTTTAGTGCTTCCAAAAAGTGAAGGCCCTTGGTTTTCAGCTCCCTGTTGGAACAGATTTGGTGATTTGTACTGATCCTTTCAGCAGCTTCCCTGCCAACCTACTCAGTCAAACCCATAAAGCATGTTTATAGTGCCGTCTTACCAGTGCTGCTATTGATTCACTTGCATGTGCTACCTCAATAGTAAAAGGCTGCCAGGATTTACTCCCTCTGCTCTTCCCTTCTCCAGGCAGTCATTACTCAGTACAAAACCCCCTTAACCTGGTAAAGTTGTTGCTTTTGTTAATGCTGCTTTAGAAAATTATTGATCCGAATGATGAGAACAGGAATCGTTCGCTCCTATTGCACAATGCGTGATTGGATCTACATTCTGCCCCAGTAATCTTCACTATAAATCTTTCAGCAGAACTAGACAAATGGATGATAAATAAATAAATAAATAAATAATACCTGGAAGCTGCCTGAGGTTGATGGTGCGCTTGAGCTAAATCCAAACTTTATTGGTATTTCTCAGTTTCTATTTGAAAACTTATAAACACTGCTCTTTGGAGCTTTACAGTGTTTTATTTTCCCTCTCCATCAGAGGATTCAGTTTCCTTCATCAATGCTAACTGATGTACATCCATCAACTTCCCATGACACCTGTATGAGAGCACTGCAGTGTCAGTGACCCCAAAACAAAATTAATAAATATTAAAAAAATATGTTTCATATTCTATTAGAAAAATTGTCTTGAACACTGACTGATTCAAGCTGCTCACTGTCACTCCTTGCTGTAATTAGCAAATTTCTCTCTATCATGTGTTTCCCAATAGCACTTCCATCAAAATAATCAAGGACAATATTCTTATACTGATAGGCTCAATGACATATCCAAATTTATAGTTAGTTATCTAAACAGAAACATCATGCTTTTCAAGGGGGGCAGAAAGAACACATGGATGCACTCCTGCACGAATATAAACATACAATATGGCCTGTCTAATGTGAGTAAAAAAAACAATCAGTCTAACCTTTTGTTTCTTTTCATAAGATTGACTGAGTGCTGCCAAAGCACAGTCTAACAGAGACAGAAAGATGCCTTAAAATCAACAAAAAAGATTATAACTGCTATTACTACTATTGCTGTATCAAATAAAAATCCATTTTTGTTAAAGAAAACAAAACATGCAAAGGGAAATAAGAATTTTTCCCTCTGATGGATATAATATAGCTGTTCTTACAGACAATACAATTTATTGGTATTATTCTAATGCAAGGCAACTAGCCATGGACCTATGTGCTTCATGAAGTAAAATAAAACTCTCTCCTACTCTAAAAAATGTACAGTGCTAACTATAAAACAGGTTATAAATGATGGAGTTCAGTCGATGAAGGAATGCATGGAAATGGTGAGACTACTAGTCAGCACAGACAGTAGTCAGCAGACACGGTCAACATTGAAATCCTTGTTCAGATTTGGTTTCTCCTATGTGGATGAATAGTAGTGCTTTAGGGAATTTTCTATGCCTGCTCCTCTTTAAAGCAGATACTACATGTTCTTTATTCTATTATCATTTAATTTTCTTCTCTTACAAATATTTCCAGAGGAAGGACCCTTATTGTATGTCTGCTGGCCCCGCTCTGGAGTTGATATCCAGCTTCCTTTCTATCTCTGGGAAAGTTTTCATCATTAGGATACATTAATATGTTGCATTTTGTCCGTTCTCACTGCACCAGAGAATATTATGACTCCTTCCACATAATGGCTCAGCAAGAACAGAAATTAGCTCTATCTCAACTTCAATTTCAGAAAATATTTCTGAGATGCAATCACTGACTCTTCAGTTGTTATCATGAAAAGCCAGATATCCTTCCCTCCATGCACTGCTACAACTTGGGCCTAAGACAAGTAAGTCTGGATATGATCTGAGAAGACAAGAGGAAAAAATCTTTCTTACACTTAGGTCAAGCCATACCCTATGGAGTTCTTCAGCCACTTCATCCAGATGACTCCAGTAAGGTGACAATTACAAAAAAGAGATCGTTTTTGATAATGGGAACAAAAAACTGAACAACAAAGGCTTATGATGTAAAGAAGTTAAAGATTTCTCTCTCCTACAGGTTCAAATGAAAATTATTTATTTTCAGTCT
>NW_010587868.1:0-30491 GCF_000705375.1 Tinamus guttatus | reverse complement strand
GGAGGGGAGGGGAGGGGAGGAGAGGGGAGGGGAGGAGAGGAGAGGAGGACAGAGGAGACAAAACTGTAAATTCCCTATTGCTGTCCTGCATGGCTTATCTGCTGTGATTTACTGTTCTGATTGTTGACTAGCTGACCACTGATTTTAACACAGGGGTATAGACGAGACAGATTGACACGGGTTTCATTAAAATTCAAGAAACTCAACTCCACAGAGAGCATGACTAACTTCCTTATACATGACAAGAATCCCCACAGATGGTTCTTCACCCTTGCTAAAGGAATTAAGTCTACCAAAAGAATCCTTGTCTATAAGCAGCCAATTCCCCAAATCTACAGGCTCATCTGCACAGAAATTCTTTATACTGTCATTCTTAAGTACCTTAGGGTAGCAGTGAAAGACAGGGAGCCAACAGGGAGTGCCGACTGCTGCCTCCACTACCCCTCAAGCATGCTGGTGGCATGGGGATGATGGGATTATAAAGTAAACATAATAAAACACAGTGCTAGGGCATTCAGTGGCCACAGTATATTTGCTTGCTTATCTTCCCTGTAAGAGCTGGGGATGAAATTCTTATTACAACTGCACAGAGCCTGTGTACAAAATTGGCAGTTATTAAACCATTAAGCCTGTCCACCAACGAATATTGAATTTAGTTTCCTAGACCAATTAACTTTCTCCTTTCATATAATTCTTTTTCTTTTTTTTTGTGATTATTCTCTCAAGCTCTACTTTTTATCCTCAAATGTTGAAGCTCTCCCTCTCGCGCTCTGTCTCTCCTTTCACTCCTGCTTACACACACAAAGCCTGTTAACAGCTGGCTACGTTGTATCACTGAGGATGAAGGAAAAAAAGCTTCATTTACTTTAAGAAAGAAAGAAAAAAAAAGAAAAAAAGCAACTTCGGTCCTATTTTTCTGTCAATCAAGGCTGCAGTAATTAAAAGGCAGGAGTGGCGGAAGAAGGAAAGGCTTTTGCCTGAAGAACAAAAGAAGCATTTAATAGGGATAACAGAAGAAAAAATAAAATGAACTGATAAATGAAAGGATCAACTGTTGCTATACACAAAATAAGAAAATTGTCCAGAGAAAGCTGGAAAAAAAAAACTTTTTAAGGATTTGTCACTAAGCAATGTCTCTGAGGATGTGAAACTTCTCATCTTTTGGTCAATAACTGGCTCTAACACTCCTGCTGTAATAACAAAATTTGTTATCATGATGAGCATGATTGTAACATGCAGCATCTTACAAGGGCTATTCACTCTATATTTATAATTCTCTGTGACACAAGAAAGGAATATTACTGTCTTACTGATGGAAAATTATGGCAAAAGATGATCATATCAACTGTCATAAGCAGTATCAACAAACAGTTCTCAGCAAAGTCATCCAGTTTAGGTGTTCTACAGAATTCTGGGTCACTGAGCTGAATACAAAACCATAGTCCTCTTCCTGAAAACAAATTAAGAAAATTAAAAAGAAACCTAAAAAAAAAAAAAAAAGTTGTTTTATCTGTTAGAAAATGGTTCTACAGTACCAAAGTTATCGGAGTAAGATGGAAAAACTTTCTATAATGCTCCACAAACTACATAGAGACTGACATCTCCACATTTTTACCAGTCTGCCATCTTTATTAAATAATCATTTGAAAACCTGGAGAAAATCAAACATTCTGGTAATATTTTTTCTTTTTTTTTTCCTTTTTTTCTTTTTTCTTTTTTTTTTTTTAGCCAAAAATTTTAGAAGTTCTCACTTCATGGTCCGAATCACTTCACAGCAACCACCGTAACAGAGCTGACACTGATCTGTGCCTGGAAAACAGTGACTGCCATGGATGCTTTTTCAAACACAGGTCTGCAACCTGAGAAAAGGTGTGCTGTACCCCAAGCCAAGCACAGACCACAGAACATACAATAAGGCAGTAAGTACAAACTGTGACATCCAGCAACCTTAAAAGCAGAGTCAGCTTAGGCTCCAAAAGACACTTGGAACTGAATCAAAGGGTACTCAAAGAACTGTGAAACACTGATGAGGCCTCACTGTTCTGTTCTACAGCTTAGCTTTTATTTTAATTTTGATTAAGCAAAACAAAACCTGATTATCATGGGATACCATTCACATCAAAACCAAAGGAAAACTACACAGTGATACACCTCTAAGTCGATTCATCTGCTGTGATTTCATCTCATCCCTTAAAACTTGGGCTTCCAGGTCAAGGTGTTAAAGAATTTTACGGTTTTAAAATTGCCTAACTACAACAATATCTCTTTGTAATTACAAATAGATATCTGGATGGGTGGATGGATAGATAGATAAATAGACAGATAGATAGACAGATAGATAGATAATCTTAAATCCTTTCAGCAATCCAGTTTAAAAGTGCATGTCCTTCTATGACATATCCTTTTCTTCAGTTCAGTTTTCAACTTAACTACTTTTACTACTCCCTGGAACACAATCCACTCTGCACAGACCCTGTGTGTCCTTAGGAAAAATCTTTCTTTCCTCTACTTCTGAGACATTGTTACTTTCTTTTCCTCTAAGGAATCTTCTATACCTGTTTGTGCTGCAAGATTCCTGATAGCCGAGTCCTTCGCTCTGAATTTTTTTTTCTTTCCCAAACGGCCATTCAAAACAACACTGCAGTGGTGCTCACAGAAGGTCTGAGATTTTCGTCTATCCAGAGAATTCCACCAGCCCCAGATAGCAGGAGCCACCAGAGAGCCAAGAAGCAATGCCCATCCCTCTGCTACTCTGTCTTCCAGCAGAACAGAACACAACAGAACATATGGCAACATAGAGCAAACTTGGGCAAACAAACAAAACTGATGCCATCTGCCACAGCCTGGAGAGCATATTTCCTGCCAGTCATGATTCAAGATAGCCAGAATCCATTCAACTTAAGGGCATTTTGCTAAGTGCATCTATTTGCTTGAGATGTTAAGGGAGGTGTTTTTTTCTTTTTCTTTTTTTATCATGTCATGCTATATCAGTGTTTTCTTTGCAGGAAGAACCAGCAGATACAATCAGAATTTATTTATTTTCATATTTCTAAGGCTTTTATTTGCTATTTTCCTTTGAGAACATCATGTTCAGGTACTGGAGTCTTCTAGCTAATAACAGAAACTGAGGTCCTAGACAGGGTCAAAGCTTATAGTGTCACTTTCTATTATATGGTGGTTAAGTCAGAAAAGTCTTTTGTTCTGAACAAACTTACTCCTGTCTTGAACCATAGCCAACGAGATTAGAACCCAGCTCTTATCACCTAGTAGCATGTGGTGAAATATGCTGTGTCCTTATCTCTATATCAGGAATCTGTATCATTACAAATGCCCAGTGTGGGGAAGGGGAATGAGGTGCTGTCCTGCTGGGACATATCTTAAGACATGAAAAATTTTGATTATGTAGGTGACTGGAACTGTTTAGGAAAATACAGACTTAAAAGAGGAGCTGTCTTAGGTGTCCTGTGTAATAAGCATTCTCCAAAATACAAGCACCTTCTAAGAATTTGCAGAGCAGCACGATTGCTCAGGCTTGTAGTGGAGATGTTCCTGAGCGCATAATGACAGAAGCTTTTGTCATCTGTGCATTACCACTTCAGTCCAGGTAGGAATTAATGCCTCTGGAAAACACTATTATAATGTAACATGATACAGAACAATCTGCAATTGTGAAAAGATGACAGTACATCACAGCATAGGAACTGCTAAGGGTAGGAAGGCGTATACAAGACTAAATGTGAAATGATGGTTAATACAACTTTGCTTTCCTATGGCATTATGACTAGAAAAATCGGACTTTTTAGGGTGGGGACCTTACCTTGAAACAGAGATGCTTTAGTGGCATCTACTTGGGGGTCCCTCTTCTGAGCAATCTGGAGAATCCTCCTCTGAATAATTATGAGTAGTAACAGCCCAGTAAAAATGAATAATATCAGAATGTTTTGACTCTATTACAACAAGGAACAGTAATGAGGAAGTATTAAGAAATTGGTCTCCAAATTCAAAGACTCTAACAGAACAACTATAAGTACCCCAAAATTAGTGATTTTATCTTGCAACTTCGTCACCTTCCCATAAAAATACAGGAACATTTTTCACTGAAGAGGTCATTGTGGTCTCTCTCTTCTGGTGAGTAGAATATCTGAGACTTCGGATGCTATGGATGGTGTCCTGAAATTTTGAGAATAAGGTTGAGTAAAAGGTATGCCAAATGGCAAATAAAATTGATCTGGGAAATCAATTTGTTGGGGTCATGAATACTAGAGACACATTATAAATCCATCAAAAATCCCAAAAGACACTTGTGAAAAATTTAGAATTTGTTTCAGTATTTTATTTTTTAAATCGAAAAATTTTCTACAGTCTCTACGGAAAGCAAGAATTTGTGGCAAAAAAAAAAAAAAGAAAAGTAAAATTTCAAAAAACATCCTTATGTATTAGACCTGTTCCAAAGTTCTAAAGTTTCTTGAAATATGCTGATTTTTTCCCCTTGTTGTTTTGGTGTCCTCATGAATTCTACTTCATATTTAAGGATGCAAACAGCACTAATTTCTCTCTCTTAGCTTAAAGCAAAATTTCTATGCTATTGTAAATTTTCTATAAAAAGAGGTATAAACAGCTTAAAGAAAGATGAGAGATGCTTCCAAAATTTAGTGAAAAGAGGATAATATTTCATTTGGATGTGAGCATCTTGTGGTTGTTCATTCCTGTAGTTAGGATTATTTTTAGGTTTTTATAAATAATCTAATAAGTAATATCCATGTATATGACAGTGATGTTACAGAATTATAAATATGACTACTAGCAATAAGTCTGCTCTTGCCAAAGACAGCTTGAGACAGGAAAAAGGGATTGTACTTTGATGCATAAAGCAAAGGACTGTGCTTCTCCACTGTCATTATCTTTTTATGTCAATACAGCAAAACTCATTTAGGCAAACATTTTCAAAGTTAGGTGAATAAACGAAGGTACTTCACTGTAAATTAGATGCCTCTATAGGACTATTCTGAGTCAAAGAAAAGGTGGGTACTGAATTTCTACACCACCCTGCTTTATATGCATTCATCTTGAAAGGGACATGAAGTCCTGTGGTTTGAGTCCTGGCAAACAGCTACTAATAGCTGTATTTCCAGCTACTGCGAGTGCTGTGCATGCTCACATCAGTTACCTGCTCACAGGTAACTCACATCAGCTAACAGCTAACACAGAGCTGGTTGCAGAGAGCACAGAATCAGGGACGAGGAGATCAAGGGACAAACAGCGTTTGTAGCCTGCACCCAATGGGGATTGCTTTCCTCAAGGACAACACATGGGTTGTATGTGAGAAACTGTGGGGTACTATCTGTGTAAGATCTTTGAAGAAGACCAATTATCCAGTAACTCTCTACTTTGAAAACTCTAAATACATTTCTAAGCTACTGCTATTATTCCTCTTTTAGGAACAGAAAGATAAGCTAGAGACAATTGCAATCTGAAACAGAAATCCCAGTGTTCCTTAAAATTTGTGGCTTTGGAAATGCAAATACATAGCATTTCAAATCACTAAGCTCATGATGTAGATTTTGTTAAAACTAAAAGTCAGTTATAACTGCCCTTAGAGGGAGTGTCTGAGTCCAAGTGACTCAACAATCTCTGTATGAAGAGTTTTTATATTCTTATGTAGTTTAGGGTAGAAGGAGATAAAAGGTGTGACTGTTGTGGTAGTTAGGATGAATATAACAAAAGATCAGATAATAACACATCTGTTAAGAACATGTGTTAGAACTCCAGGGTATAGACTGAAACTAGACAGTAATATCTGTGAGTGAATGAAAGAATGAATAAATAAGTGTATAAAATCATGATTCATTCCATCATCCTTCCCCTATGGAACCGGTAAGGATTTTCTTAATCTTTTCAAGGATAGAAGAACCTAACATCTCTGCAGCTGTTATTCAGTACAATGTCTTCATATTGACAGGTATCTCAAGGTAGAAATAAGTCCAAATCTAAAGAAAATGTGAAAGGTCACAGTAAGAGAGCAACTCTGGCTCAGAGAACTTGCAGTTGTCAGAGAGGAAAGGCAGAGCCAGGAAAGAGAAGCACAAAGGAGGTGACTTTCCCCCAGAGATGCTAGAAATAAGAACTGAGTCACAGCTTGATCATTTTTTGTCTAGTGGATGAGTTGCTGTTCAGTAACACACATATGTATGTATGTATGCATGTATATATGCATATGTATATATAAATATCCTCTAAAGATTGCAAATACATACTTATGCCTCAGTTTACTGCTAGAAAACAGCTCCAGTACCATGACATACTTAAAAACCTAGAAGAAACACCAGGCCAGGAGGTTGTGGTTTTTATTATTAAAAACTAAATAAAATAAAACTCTCGCTTAATCGGTTCTGATGCCTTCAATGATGTGCTAAGTCTGCCACCACTTTGCATCCTATCAAAAGATACTTTTATGCTAGTCTTATATCGGAGAATCTCTCATTATTTGTGAAGTGCTGGCACATCATAAGTGGATAGAGATGATGGAAATGAGTCTCAAGAAGTGTAAGAAATGCTATGAGGTCATTCAGGAAGCCTATAGCGGTTCCAGGAACAGAGCCAAGACATCTAACTTTAGTTAGATCATATTTTAGCCAAGCTTTAGCCAAGAACTCATTCTTCCTTTTTTTGGAAACAGGTGGCTGCAGTTAAAAGCAATACAACCCCAATTACTTAGATGCTAGTTATCTTTAAATTGTTTGCTTGAAATTGGATGATGATATTTTCTATGCATCTTTCCCTCTTTGAGTTGCCACTCTGTCTTTTGGAGTTTCTCCTCGTAGGTATATTGCAATAGCTGCTCTATAAAAATCTGGCTGAGGGAACAGATATTCTTAGTTCTCATTAGAATACTATGAAAAAAACATATATATACATAGCCTCTGTCTTTTTACCTATACTGCTGGAGGGACCTTGTAGAGGCTAACTGTAGAGGGAGAAAATATTCTGTTACATTTCTCTTTTCAGTCCTGGGATGGTCCTGTAGAAAATAGCAATAAAACGACATAAGAGGACTTCCTAACAGTGGATCATGGTTACTCTTCCTTTTCAGTGACAGCCATTTTTGGCCACAGTGCTAGGAAGCCTGAAGAATTATTGGTTTTGGATAAAAGGGAGGATAAAGTGACTTTCAAAGTTTGGCACAAGGAGCTATGAGAAAAGTCTACGGGAAGAGGATTTATCAGCATCGGTAGCTTAAATATACAACTTCTTCAAATTCCTTCCTGGCCTCTCATCCCACAATTCGTGCACTGAAGGTTGGTACACACGAAAGGAATCAAAAGCTAATGGCAGCATAGTGGTCATTTTTGTCTTCCTATTGCAACTGAAAATCAAACAGAATGATAAAACAATGATAAAAAAAAAAGGCTGTTATATGAAGCTTTGTGCTTGCAGAAGATTTCAGTCTTCTGATGTATCCCAGTGCCTCACACTCTCTCCTCTCCCCTCACCCAAAATGTTTTCTCTCAGCTTCAGCTCACTGAGTTCTCCATATTTAAAATTTTCAGGGCAAAAAATGACAAGCAATCAGTTATAACCTGGGTGTCATTAATGAGACTGCTGATTCAGTTCAGTTCAGAATAATAGTCTGAAGCCAGTTGTACAGTTCTCACATTTTTTGGAAGTCCCTTCTGTTTGGTCACTTGCTATAAATTGTATCTTGCTTCTTATGGCCTCCAAGAGGTAGGGGAATTCTAAACTAATAGAGAAACTACTCTAACAGCTGCATAAGCTGAAATCTTCTACCCGCAAACAGGAACAATTAGATCTTTCCCTGGAGACCTGCAAATATACCTGAACCTTGACTTTAAGGCACCATCACTCAGAACTGGAAGACTCTTTGGTCTTTGCTCTCTGGTGTCCATGCTGTTAGTTGTTTAGTGTAGCGTGGGCATGTGTACCCCTTGTGCCTGGAATGCAGCTACACTTTTTGGTTGCAAATCATGAAACTATACTCGCTTGCAGCTTCCCCTTGGCTTAGACTAGAGACAAGCCACTGAGTGATCTGAGAGAAAACAAACAAACAAACAAACCTACTGAATACCATTACCAAACCCTTTAAATGTTTATTCTGGATTTTTTCCTCTGATTTAATCATATTCTAAAATAGAATCAGATCATATTAAGCAGTCTATTTATTTTCTATATTTCCTATGCACACACCTTAAAAAAGGACATCTGTTAGTTTTAAAGCATTTGAATAAGTACCAAAAGCATTCACGTATGGGCACTATTCTCACAACAGATCATAAAAAACTTTTTAATATGTTGACCTGTATGTTTAAGTCCTTGTGTTCACCCAATATGTTGCATCTGACAAATGCACATGTGCACACATAGCAGAAAATATTGATAGTTACAGATTTACTAATAACATGTCATACTATGTCTGTTTTGGAAATGTAATCTTATATTGCCAAGGTGCAAAAGATGCTCTCTGTGGTGGTTTCACCTTGGTTTTAGACAGGAAAGCACAAAGCTGTATGGAAATACACACAACACTGTGGAAGGTTGGTGGTGGGGAGTCAGCTCCAGGCACCACCAGGGCAATCCCTCCAAAAACAGTTTGCTTGGTCTCTTAGGTATGTCTGGACTAGACTCTATTAAACTGTGTAGACTGTATAAAAACCACATAAGGGGCTGCCATCCTTCCTGCAGAGCGGTAGACATTGTTTGCCTACCATAAATGACAGGAGTTAAAGACATATTTCTGGTTGCTCAGTTAGACTCCGTATTCATTTCTTTCCTCAGCTCTCCCTGAGCGCCGCTGCTTTGCATTAGTCTATAAATTCCTTGTGCAACATCCCAGGATCCAGGAGCTGAAAGTACAGGAGGCAGATCCTGTATTGTCCCTTCTGGTGACGCTTTTGGAGGTAGCTGTTCCAGAGAAAACCAATCTTTAGCTCGGTTGCCCTGAGACAGAAAATATTGGGTGTCCCTGGGGGCTGAGGCAGCTGCATGCCTTAAAATGGATGTTCTGTAATGGAATAAACACACTTTGGTCAATCATCAGGTAATATGGCTAGCAAGCTCTAGCAAGTTTTTACTGTGCTTCTGAGAAAACAAAGTATTTTAACGGATCAAGCAAAATCAGGCACATTTTCACAGAAATGCTAAGACCTCTTGCAAAATTTCAGACCTTTCTAACAAGCAAAGCCCACAAAACAGTTCAAGTAAATACTTTTAGACGAATACTGTTTACAAATGAGAAAAATCTTGTATTATCCTATAGTACCAGTCAGAGATGGTGACCACTTATTGTGGTATTTTCCGTGCAGTCACTGCCTGACACAGGCTACCAGCCTGACAAATTCCTGAGTGAACTTTAGGGGATTGGCAGTAACTGTAATCTCCTGAAAAGAATTTAGAAACGGGAAATGGCATCGAGCTGAAGCACAGACTTTGCTCCCTGAGCTCCCTGGCTCTGTCGTGCTGCTCCTCCTGCAGGGATCCAACACCTTTCGCAACCTGTGGGCCACCTTCTGCTGCCACCTGCATCCATGTCATCACTCCGCAGGGCTGCCAGGGCAGCGCATTTGCAAAGCATGAGAGGCTGCTGAAAGCCACTCAGCTTTAACACGAGGCTGCTCTTATTTATCATTCTGCTGCTGACCCCTTGAGGTGTGTGCACTGAGAGGTTTCAAGATTTTATTTTATATTTTTTTTTTATTTTTGCAAGTGTGAATGGAAGAAACCTTTTGTTTTCTGCAAGTGAAAGGCAGCATTTTCATTGAATCGAATATTCTCATCATTAGGAGCCTTGAGAAAAACATGTAAAAAAATTCCCACACACATTAAAAACATTTTAGGATTGTTAGGAGAACTTCAGCAAATCAAACAAGGTAGCAGGAATCCAGGGAAGCAAGTTGCCCTGCTCCGTGCAGCCTCACCAGATCTGTGCAACTGATGGCAGAGTGAGATTGCTCGGGGAACCACGAGGGTGAAACCTGCAGCACTGAAGTGAAAGAAGAGGAAATATTAGTGGAAAACGCTGGGGTAAACTTCCTTCTGATAGAAAGCCCTAATGTTTCCAGAAAGCAGGCTGGGTATTAGTTGCAATTTCGCGTTTCCCTGAAAGACTGTCCCAGCACAACCTGCACAGAATTCAATTTCTTTCTCTTGAAAGGAGGCAGAATTGAGTCAACTCTGCCAGAATTTGAACCAGTGGCTCAAGGGAGTCTAAGTAATTCAACCCTTAGGCACCGACTTTTAAGCCATCACCCTCCAGCATATGATAAAAGGTATTGTAAAAAGAAAGGAAACAGAATTGTAATGAAGGAAGTTTGGGGTGAGTCATAAAGTGAGTTGGGTTTCAGATATTTTTTGGAAGAGAGTGGAATCACATTTTTTTTCAAGCTGTGGGAATAAGAGTGGGAAACAGCCACTGACCTAAAAACATTTTCCAAATAGTGAACTCAAACATTAGGATAGTTAAGAAAACTTAGGATGTTTTATTTTATTTTATTTTATTTTATTTTATTTTATTTTATTTTATTTTATTTTATTTTATTTTTTTCTGCTTGCTGGTAGCCTCTTCCGAACTTCCTCCTGTAGTTTGCTTCTGAAAGAGGATTTGACAGGAGATAGTGTTTATAGTGTAGCTCTTTTTCTGACTCTGGAAATTATATGAGAAAGCTCAATATCCATTTTTGCTCTTGCAAAATGAAGAAATAAAAGTTAAAAGAAGTTATATAAAAATATTGCTAGTAACAATTTGTGAATATTTTGCTTGCTGGATCTTTGTATCTCTCCATACATTTATATATAAAATTAAGGTGAAACATGAACTTAGTTTTTCTATTGTTTCTGCTTCTGAAGTAAAATTAAGTTAAAAAAATGGATTTTTTTAAATACTAAAACTTTGCCAATGTGGGGAAAGGTTTTTCTTATTTCAGATAGCTAGAACTTGGATTTTTCTCAAAAGCAGGATAACTTATATATGATACTCTTTGACATAACTGTGAATATTTAGATTATCCCTATAAAAATGTTTACATTGAACTATATCTGGAGGAAATGGAGTTCCATATTTTTTAATCAGTTTTGAACGAGTTGCCTTTGAATTTCACTGAATATTCCCATATGTTTCCATTATAAGAAATCAAAATAAGAGCACTTTACTCATTTCTCCACATCATTCATTTAAATATAATCTTGAAAATACCACTTATTTTGCAATTATTCTGGAAATAAAGTTTTCTTTAGACATCTAAAACTTTTCAGAAGGGGTCCTTTGTCTGAAAACATTGTTTATGCAATATTTTTCCTAATCTGACAGCCAGAATGAAACACATCATTCCAGATAATATTTTCTATTCCATTTCTATGTATCCTCTATAGTTGATGGTCTTTCTTTCTGAGCACTTTTATGAACTGAGCAGGTTCTGTTAGGCTATTAAAAAAAAACAGAAGAAACTACTCATTTTTTTAAAAAAATATCTAATTGTCACAGGAATTTTAATTCAGATATTTAATTCAGATACCTTGAGGACTTAACTTAGATCACAGTTTAAAATTGAATTGTGTGGTATGAGTAAACAATGGGAGAATCCAAAAGCGTGACAAATATCTGAAAGCCTTTAAACATATGGGAGTATAGCCACATGATCATCTTACCAGCCATAATGAGGAGAAAAAGCAAACAAACAAAAATCCCAGGGCTTCCTTTGATCTGGGGTATGAATCAAAACTTGAGGCACAAAGATGAGGATGTGAGCAAGTCCTGTTGTAAAGGGGTCTATTCAACACTGCACAGCACAGGTTCACGACTTTTATATCACATTCAATTTCAAATCTGTATCAAAAGAAAAAAAAAAAGATAAAGTAAGGAAGACAGCACTGATTTCCTCTCTCGTCAGAGGTGGAAATACCCAAAAGATTCTCCTTTTAGAAGATTTGCAGTTCATTTCGGTAGAACTGGGACTTGATTTTCTTCTCACGTTCATGGAAGTGCATCAGTCATCGATGATAGAAATAGTGCAGTGGGAAATCAGAAAGTTTCATGTTACCCCTCCAAATTCACCAAGCTGATGTGTATTCAAAAGTCTAAGTGCCTGTCTGGGAATTTAGCAGAAGACGCTTTGGAGAGATTTTTTTTTTTTTTTTTTGTGGACCACATTTTACCCACTAGATTTCCCTAGCATACCCATTCAAAATCTGTATTTCTTATGGGAATGTATTAAAAACGTTATATTAATGATGGGGACTATTAAGTATTGTTCCCATAAGTCCTCAGCTGATTTAACACAGAATCCGGTGAGAACAACATAAAGGCCTCCTGTGCATAGGTACCTTGGTACCTCTCTAGTCATAGCCCTCCGAGCGTTGGGTTCGCCCGCTGCTATTTGCTATGGGGAAGTCATTTGTGGTTGTGCCAGGGCAGCTTGATTTAACTAGCGCATATGAACAACAGCAACACCAGCCTGATTCCTAAACGTTAAAAACTAGTTGGAGAAGGCAGATGGCATTCTACAGTTCACACACTGCTCTACTGCAGAGAACTAAGTTTAAACTATCAGCTACCTGCCATTTTTGAAATTGCTGCAGATAAAAACTCTTTGATGATTTCAGATTTCTGCTGCTTGCTTGCAGGCTTACAGAGAATAATTGCTACCATAAGAAAACTACTGAAATAGACAATAAACTGATTTTGGCTGGAAGTACATTGTAATTCTGCTCTATATTGGTATGTGCTGCACCACAGAGACAAGTGTTTGTTTTAAACAACAACAACAAAAAAATAGCTAAACTGAGGGGGAAGAAAAACAACCCACCAGTTTAATAGTCCTGATATAATAATCTGTGAACCAGCTAAGATAGAAACTTAATTGTTACTGAAAAGATTAAATAGACTATGTCTGGTATAAAACATGTAGGGCCATATGCCATCCTATGAGGCTGCAGAACAAAGGAACGAGGCACGACATAATCCAGAACAAAGATCCCATCTGTAAGGGGAAACTTTTTATGTGATACAGCTCCCTCATTCTTCTTCAAGCTCTTATCCCTACTCATCACTAAATGGGAAGATCCTCTAACTTCTCTACTTCTTTTCAAGAGCTCCTGTTTTTATGGGCTAGGTGCTATGTTAGTTCTTCCAGTTACTTTTGGTCCCTACAACTCTACTGAGATTTATTCTTGGCTGACTAGTAACCATGGCCCTCATATTTTTTCAGAGTTATTTGTTTCCAAGACTGGGAAGCAAAGACTACCTTATGCATCCTTGGATGTCAGCTTTAACCATATATTAAATCATATATGTTTATTTTGGCTTAGCTGATCTATAGCACTGACCTGTCTTTGTGTTATCATCAGTCTCAATTAAGACTTCAACTACGTCAATCATAATAAACAAATCACACAGGATCTGACTACACAAAATAATAAAATGCATCAGTTGGTGCCTTTAAATCTATTTAACGTATTGATTCTCTATGTTTTTAATTCCTTAATCAAATATTACACAGCCCAGAAGCAAATGCCCCACAGACATGAGAAATTTTGTACCAGCATTGTTGTATTTATTAATTTAATGTATATTCTTCTAAGGCAAACACATCACTTTAGCTGGATAGGATCTATTTTCCATAATTCATTAAGAGTGAATCCTTCCTAAATATACGAAGCTGTTCAGATTTCCTGTTTACACTTATGAAAGCATTGTCACTTTTCCTTCCAGTTCCCTGAAGTGTTTGAGTGTTCCAAAATTTTGTGAAAAATACCACTGAGAACCCAGGGATGCTCTCAGCCAGTTCTAAAAATATTTGATGTAAATTATCAGGTATGTCGTCTTAAAAATATCTAACTCACTGTCAGTGATTTATTATGTTCCTTAGTCATTTGAGGGGAACAGAGAGCATATTATTACAACATGATGGGACTTAATCTTTCAGCTTTTCAGCTATTTTGATTTTGTAGTAAATGGAAGGGAATTTCTGGGTGCTTTGCTCTTCACATTCCCCTTTTGCATTAATACACTGCTTCCTGCCTAACCTAGCTAGCTTCCCTGACAATTTGCTAACCTTCACCATGACAGGACCTACCCAAGCTTCATAGATTTTCCTTCCCCTCCAGACCCACTCCACCAGAAAAAAGCCAACAAAATTTCTAAAAGAGTGCCATACTAATCACTGTGTTGTCCACATTTTATCAAACTGTAAATTTATGTCAAAAAATTCACACTATTTTCTTTTTTTTTTTCTGATAATCTTTTCCTCTGAATCATAATTTACTGAGGAACAGATAGTTTTACAGAGATTTCCACTGCTTACTCCCTTTTGCTAACTAAGTCCTTTCTAAATGGTTCAAATCCATGAATTTTAACATTTTAGCCTTACAATTCTTCTATGAATGTTTATATTTCAAAACAACTCTAATGGCTCTTTTGAATATGTTTAAGCCTGGGGCAGTCATCCAAAGCTATGTTCTAAACCTCTTCTTTTCCACTGACCAGATAAATCTTGGGAGGTATCCTCTACAGACTCCACATCTCAGGAATACTGGAAATGTCTATATTCAAATATTCTCACCACCTTTTTCCCTTGGTCCTTATGCCCCCCTCCTCCACCTCCCTGCTCAGCTGTCACTAGCTGTGGATCTTGTTAATGCAGTTTGGTTATTCTAGTCCTTACAAACACTTTACTTTCCAGTTTCTTTTTGCTGTTTAAGTGCGGGGTGACACCACCTACCACCCAATTTTGTTGCTTAGAAACTACTCTGGAGTTGCTTATTCAATCTAAAATTGTTGCTTCCACCCATTTACCTACTGGTCTTTGTAGAAGTACTTGCAATCCTTTATCCTCTCACCAGAGAATGTAATAATAACCAAAACATTATATCATTTCCGTGTCACATTGATCAATTATTATTCATTATGGTATGCAGGGGGACATTTCTTGCTAAAAGAAAGTCCTCACAGAAGCTCTTCAAAAACCCTGTAAAGCTTATGAGTCATTAAGGCACACGAATCAATTCCATCTTTTCAGAGATATTCACAAAACAACATATTGGCAGTGCTCAAAGACGGATGAATCACAGTCCTCAGTTAAATAGAAAGAGGTCTATTCACTAAGTGTTTCATTTAGCTGTTCATGGTCAAATTACGTAACCTCCACTAAGAGTAAATAAGTAACAGCAAGATTAAACATAACAGAAATATTTTCTACATGTAAAATAAGGATTCATAGTTTACCTCTTCAAAACTGTTTTTCTGGTCATGTTCTTTTAACCAAAAGTCTCATTGAAAGTGCAATAAAATATTAATACAGTTGGGGGCGGGGGGAAACAGCGTGGAGAGGGAGGGAAAAAAAGAGAATCGAAGGAATGAAAAAAAAGACTGGCAAGTAAAGAGATAGATATTTTTCTATTTTTTTTTAAAGTCATCTTGTTGCATGTTTAAAAAACATCTGTCTGATATAACCAGGTTCACATGTGGCCTCCATTACTAGATTATGTGAGTATGCACAAACACACACACACACAGGGAGTTTTTGGTATTTCCTTACTGAACCACTATTGATTTCTGCCCCAGACCTCATTTCATATTATGCCCTGAAAATTAAATGATCTATTTAGTTTCAGTATGGCCCAAGATTCTAATTGGATTTTGAGGCAGTAATTTATGTAATATTAATGGATACTTTCAGAAAAACACTAATTAACAGCTGACCTTTATTTTTCCAAAGAAAGAAAGAAGGAGAGAAAGGAAGAAGAAGGAAGAGAGATGAAGCATCATAAATTAAGCATAAAAAAAAAAGGAACAAGATATATATATATTTTTCCTTCCCCCTTTGGGAGTGGTCTGAATTTAATTAGCAAAAGCCAGTACACATCAGGGACATATTGGGGAGCATCAAAATACATTATGTATTTGATCACCTTATGCCTATAAAAATGGCTAAATAATTTAAATGCAATTCAATAAAATGTGTTTTCAATGAGAAGCTTTGGCTCTCGGTGATGGATTAAAAGCTTCACATAACCCAGAGATTTTATAAGCTACTGCCAAACAAATTCAAAGTAAAAGATTATATTTTGTTTCCTTCTTTTATGTAGCAAGATTTCTTAATTTTCCACTTCTTTTTTTTATTTCATAACAGCAGTGGAATAAATATATACAGCATCATTTAAATGCTTTATGAAAAGAAAAAAGAAAAAAGAAAAAAAAAAAGCCAGAGCTAGCACCTCATCATTTAAAAGAAGAAACCCACTTGCTTGTTCAGCAAGTGTTTTATTTCCTACTTACCCCTCTGTAGCCCCCTAAAAAAAATTAAAAGATTTAGGGAAATTTATCGTGGCATACACAAAACAATACTGAACCTCATTATAAATTGATACTTTCACGAATTAAACATGTTAATCTTTTTGGAAATTTTCTTTAAAAAAATCTTTCTTCCATCTGGTAACAGCTACAAGTCTTTGGAACAAATTATTATCAGGAATAAAACTGAGAATAATTGTGAAGCATATGTGCTTGATCCTCTGCTCATCACTGCTTTGTATTGCCTTTTACAGTAGTACCATTGTTATTTAATGATATCTCGTACTTTAATATAGGTTACCAGATGCAAGAACATGAATAATCAGGTCTATAAATATATAACTATACACATTCTCCATCTAGGGATATGTAAGGTCTGATCTATTCAACAGACTAGTCCAAGTGACTGACATGTATTTACTAACAAAACCTGAGCCTCTCCAAATCTTCTTAAAAATCATTAAATTTGAATAAAAAAGTCTTTAAAAAGAAAAATACCTGCTGTGGGTAAAAAAGTCCAGTGCAGTTCTTAAGTGTGAGAGCAAAGTTGGATTTAGAGACTTCAAAGTTGAACATTGCAACAGCCAATTATTTTTTAGTCCTTTACTCTCATCATGGGATCCATGATCTCCAATTAGGCAGTGGGATGTCTGATGACTGCACAGCAAAAAAATGGTCCTTCAGCATGAGATTCAGGAAACATATAGAACAGCGAGATGGGCACATAGGCACATGGGATGGGCATATAATTTTTAGATGACAATGGTACTTAGATATAAAGCCCAAGTAACTTATTTCAATCAATATGGGAACAATGACAACCAGGTTTATGTCAGGATTTTAAGTGTCGGGATTACAGATTGGGGTTTAGCGTCCTAAATTTCATTTATAACCTATTTTGGGTCATATTTTGAAAAAACAAATGCAGCTTCTGCTCCTGTCCTGGCTTTTGGGACCTAGTTCTTATGTTAATTTGGATTTTTTAAACCAGCTTATTGAAACCAATGTATGAAAGATGACAGAAAATATCTCAAGTTACAGCCTAACTGAAGGCTAAATAGACTTAATTTCTGTTGTGAGACACATTAAAGACACCCTGCAGGAATCAAAGTGAAGTAAAGGGCTGAGAAAGTCTGACTCAAACATTTAAATATAATGTGAACCTCTTTCCTTTCAGAAGGCATCACAGTGACATCCCAGCAGAGAGGAGAGATATATAGCCCAGGACAGTAAATAGATTGCACAGAGATAAAGCTGAAATCTTTCTGATTGTGGAAAACCCCCAAACTTCCGAACTGAAGCTTTTCTGAGTTATCCAAATCAGTTGGTGTTACCAGTCCAGATTACTGCGAGGTTAGATTTTCTATGACATGTCTGCTTCATTTATAACAAGTTCCTTTAGGTACTATCAGGTCACTTTTATAACACTTTTTTTTTTTTTTTTTTTTTTTTTTTTCCCCACAACTAAAGAGGTCTTAGTTTAAGTAAAGTAAATGTCAAATATTTTTAGTTTGTTCTTTAAATGTGATCCCCTCCAGCATTGGTAAAGTCCGGCTCACAGTAAATATATCTCCTTCCACGACATTTCACCAGCTAAGGAGAAACTCCTACTTTGCCATAATAATGAGTGATCAGAAAATGGACTCTCTGGAGCTTCCTGATCACCATGGTAGTGTTTTCTTTTATTTTTTAAGCAGATGTGCTTGGAAGCCTTGGTTGACAGTGTCCCCCAATACTTCTTGCTCATGCCATCGGAAGCAGCTACTAATGGCGTAAGAATTTATTTTTAATGAAATAAAAGATGAGTGGGAAAACAGAAGAACGGAAGTTATTAGAGCAGTGTCACCTCACAGGTCAGTGGTGAAGCTGGGAATAAGACATGTTTCCTAGTTGGCTAATATCTTAATCATTATTTAGCATCAGCCTTTTTTCCGTGAAACAGTAAATTGAACAATGCTTACAAAGTCCCATCAAGTTGACACATTTTTTTTTCCTCATAGGTTCAACAATGACTAGCTCCACTTACATTTAAATGGTTGAAGCAAGCTTGTTTACTTCCATCACTTGCATTAAAGGTGGGCTTTAAGGAGCAGGTAAGCTTGCATTTTCCTTAATTCTCTTTTCTTTTTTCTCTTTTCTTTTCTTTTCTTTTCTTTTCTTTTCTTTTCTTTTCTTTTCTTTTCTTTTCTTTTCTCTTCTTTTCTCTTCTTTTCTCTTCTTTTCTCTTGTTAAGCACTGACAAGAGTGAATTGACTCTCTCTGCCCTGTACTGTCACTGGGTACTTTTACATTTTCTTAACATCTCTTTGTTTACGGGCCAGTGACTGCTCAGGGAGCAGAAGCCACGTCTAGAAATCTGCGTCCCGGCACATCAGAAATGTCACTTGAGGAAGAGATCAACACAATTATCGCCATTATTCTTCTCTCCTCTAAGGAATGTTTCCAGGTCGTAGACACCTATTGTGGATGCTCTGGGAATAATGAAATCCATTAACAGATTGTTAATGTGACTTGGTAACAGACCAAGCAGAGACTTACAAAACAATAAAGCTTTACAATCAATCTGATGTGTAACTAGGCACTGATGGAAGCAGGTATAACATTAGTTAGGGCCAAATTTTAACTCCTCTCAGCACTCCCAGGATACAGAGCCCATGGAAGCTGTCTGAATCACTGGAATAAATGTTTTGAAGACCACAGACTCAGGAGTTTTCTGGCACATGACCTGCTGAAGCGAGACTGACCTAATAGGTGTCCCTGGGAGCTGGCAGAGAAGCATTTCTCACCGTCCAGAGAAACAGAGGTTTAAACTTTATTATTATCATTATTATTTGTTCTTCCAATAGGAATAGAGGTTTTTGTCAAATTTGCTCTCTTAGAGTTAACATAATGCAAGCACTAGTAAGAGCTGTTGTGCCCCAGCATTTCTGCCATCATTCCATCTGACCATAAATGGTCAGTAAGAGAAAGCAGAGAAATGAAATTACAAAATTACTTCAGAAACAATATTGGTTTTGCTTTAGTTGTGCTGTTGGGGCAAGTCACATTGTCTGCGGCTGAACCAGGCCCAACTTCATTTTTGTAAACTCTGTGCATTTTATTATTATTTTTTTTTTACCTTTCCCTTGTCCTCTATTTTTCCCCATTCCTCTTTTTTTTTTTTCTCTTTTCTTTTTTTTTCTCTCTTTCTTTGTTTTTCCTCCTTCCTTTCTTGCTTCCTTCCTTCTCTTTCTCTCTTCTGTCTTTTCCTTTCTCTTTCCTACTGTCCCTCCTTCTCTCCCTACATAATTTTTAGGGATCTGGAAATTTGAATAAAACAACATTTTTTTATTGTTGTTTCTAAGGATCTACATATTAATGATATAAGCAGAAACTAAAAAGCTCCAGGAATCTGACTTAATGTCATGGAGACTATGAGTTGTAATGCAGGAAATCTGGAAATTCTGCCAGATCACCTATGTTTGAACCCCAAATCAAAGTATCGGTGTCCTTTCGATGAACTCTTGCAAGTTACTTCTATATATGCTCTTGTTTTGGCTCAGGAAGCTCTGTTCAGCCTCATTGCCTAGACGGTTTCAGACGGTTCCTTGAAGATACCGTGTTCCTAGTCTTCAACTAGTGTTTGCTGTTCTCCCTGTGCTCCTTCACCATGTACCAGTAGAAGCTGGGAAACGTATATCTGCGGGTGCATTCTTGTTTGTGGCCTCTTATTGTTATACATTTCCAGCATCTTAAAATGGAGATGCATATGCAAAGTAAGAAATTTAAGAGCTGAGAAGCACCAAAGTCCAAAAATGAAAGGCTCGTGGGGTCTAAAAGCCTGTGTACGGTGACAAGTTAACAGTGTTATTGGAATAACAGCTGTGAACTTGAGGATTTAAGTTGCTCTGAAGGCATACATGATATCTGTAGGACCTTCTGCAGGGCAGGGTGCTGCATGCCTGCTGCATTACCCTTCATTGTAGAGAGGCTGACATTTGCTGTATCAATGGGTGCTTTTAGCAGTCTCCATTTCTGGGTCTTTGGGCTGAACTGCCTTTATAGTCTGCAAGAGTGCAGCAGTGACTATGCTAATCCACGAGTTAAGGTTTAGAGCTTCATAGCCGGTGATAACAAGATATTTACAGCCCAAGCAGACTCAGATTGAGCTGTGCGCTCTGTCATTTTCATTTTATGAGCCTGCTCCATAAAACTGTTCCCATATGGTTAAAGTTGGGGATAAACAAACAGATTCTGATCAAATAAGAAACCACTCAAATCTTTGCCCAAGGTTCATAATGAACTTCTATTTTTTAATCTCTGAAAATATTGCTTATGTAAATTTTTTTTTCTTGTTTTTGTCTGCTGGATTTTTAATTTTTTTTTTAACCTGAGACTTAAAAACAGACAGAAAGGCTGTTTTATATTAGCTCTGCTTTAATCAGATAGAAGTGGCAGTAGCAGTTTTACAAGCTGCTGACATGCAAAACCAGGAAAGATCAAATATAAAGCTCCATATCCAGAGCCCAGTGCACCTTCTTTTCAGGGTTAGTTTCTGGGAACAAAGGAAGATGAAACAGCTGCCTTACATGGCCTGAGGTACAGAGAGCCTCAAACCATCCCTGACCCATCCTGCTATATCCACAGGCTGTGTCACCATGTGAATGCACCAGCTCAGCTCTGGACTCGAATCAGCCACGTTTGCATGGAAGACCTTGCTTTTTCGATTTTTTGCTGTGCAAACATGATTGCACCCTGCTGATCACACGGCTCTGCTTGTGTTTCCCCATCTACTATGTTATGCTTGTGCCCCTACAGCGCTGGCTAATACAATCAAATTCCCTTCTGGTATGCAATAAAAAAAAAAAAAAAGGTGTTACATTTACCCCTTTTATCATCAGTCATCCTTGTGATAGCAAAGCATCTTTCTTTTCTTATAAAAATAATGCTGATGCTTGGGTATAAGAAAGTCAATAACGGTGGGAGGTGCGTGTATCTTTTTCAGACTGACTGCTCCTTGCTTCAAAAAACACCACCTTTTAGGCATGGAAACCGTTTTTCAAAGGGAAGCTTTTGCGTCTGTTAGCTTTTCTGTTTCTTGCTTGCCTTGCTAATATATTGCTATGTGCTACCATTCAAGTCACTGAATATAAACATAAAATCAAATGTAGTCTAACTTGTCTCATGTCACAGTACAATGAACCTGGGATGTCTCAATTTAATTGCCGAGCCCTAAGAAGCATGTCTACCTAAACAAAGTCGTGCTAACTTCACACTCCTAAGGCCTAAGGACATCGAGACGAGCAAAGGGAAACCAGTCACATTTTCTCATAAATGGACCTTTCCTATAAATGGACTCTCCAAATAGGCCATTGTAGCATAAAAGCAGAATACATGGGAGGTTTGACAAGCATATGTGGATGCTACATAAACCAAAACACTCCTGAGCCTGTTAGAAGTAAATTTCGGAGTCTTTTGAGATTTGTGCATCCCTAATCACCCATTTATTTTCTGCCTGCCACAACAGAGTTACTGGACAAACTGTGCCTGCGCTGCTGAATGTTCCTACTTCATAAAAAAAAAGAGCTGTTGTGTTTTCTAGGGAAGACTGGAACGGGGGAAATCAATAAATAAAGAGCCCACATGATGCTGCAGTGCCAGAACTAGAGTGTGAAGGCCCAGCAATTAGGGGTTTAAGAGCTGTCGAAACCTTGGCTGAGAGGAAGAAAAGTCACTTTTCTCTGACCAGGCTTTTAATCTTGCTTGATGATCCATTTCTACTTGCTATAAAAAAGTGTTTGATTGCGAGGCACTAAGTAGGCAAAGCTGGATTGTGACAGTGAGAGGTCATGGAACTGCCCTGTTTTTGGGCAGTTCCTCCCAGATAACAGAAAGCTTTCAAAGATTTTATAAGCAAAGACAGGAAGGAACCTTTTACAAAGCTGCTTAAGTGACAGGTGCACATCACTTAAGGGGCTTACGAAGTTGAAGAACAGAGTCCTTCTTCGCAGATTGTGGAGGGTCAAAACGCTACATGAGGTAGCAGCTTGAATGAATCTTTGGAGTAACTTTGCAAGCTAGCTTTCCAAGGGGAAAAAAAAAAAAAATTGAGCATGTGGGTCCCTGTAGGTTCTGGAGGGGGGCATTGGCCATAGCTTGGTGTGTTAGAAGGGCTTGCGTCTTGTGTGGATTGGTGTGGCCTGACTCAAAAACTACTCTTTTCCTCTGAGTTTGCTTTTCTGATTGGATTGACTATTCTGACTTTAATTAAAATAGTTAATGTCTGGCCTCAGAATGATGATTTTCTTTGATTTTTATTTTTTCATTAAAAAATCCCATATTATTGAAGTGTAGAAAGAGTGGATTCAAGGAATCACATCAGTGAAATGGCACAGAATTAGATTACACTGTTGAAAGAGAGCACTCACTTCTGTCTTCTAACTCCGGCTGGCATGATCCTGTCCTTGGCCTGAATCTGCCATGTGCCTATCCTCTGCAAACCCTTGTGAACCAGTTCAGGTTACTAGGCAAACAGAAGGCTTTATTAATATTTTTATTATTGTCATTTTACTGGTTTAATTTTCTTCTGAGTTAGTGAGTTGAAAAGTACTTTGGGAACCGAGGCTGGGACTAAAAGAAGTGCAGGGCCACATAGCTGGAGCAGAGGCAGAGGGACAGAAGAAGGGAGGCATTTGCTTTTGGTGTCTGCAGGGAACTTAGATGGTTACAGCCAACTTGGCTGACAGTGCTACAAGCCTGCATTTCCACATGAAGCTAATAAGTTTGAAAAAAAGGAACAAAAGTGCTTAATTTTATCCTTCCATAACTTGTACCAGTTATTGGGCTTGTACCAGCAAAGCCATACTTGTGCTAGCACATGCAAAGGTGCAGGGACTCAGGCAGAAGTCCCTGACAAGTTCCTGCTTGAATGAACAGATGGGCATTAGCCAGCTGAGCTACTAAGGTTCCTTCAAAGTGGAAGGAGTAGCATTTCTCACCAACCCTGCATAAGGGTTGATATTCTGGACAATGCGTAGATGAAAAGAGATAAGTGAAATATCTCAGTCTATTGTTAATATATTGTATATATTATTAATATATTTATATATTAATGTGTACATCATTTGATGTTCTTGACCATCAGTAGATGCAATGTCAGGTTTTCATGGAGTTCACTGGTCATAAGATTGCTTTTGTTCCTTAAACGATTGTGGAGTGGAGTGCAATGATATATAGAGCACACTTTATTCCCAGGAGTTACAGTGGGCCAGCAACAACTTCTGTCTCAATCCTTTTATTGTCCATTCCCTGGAGATCTACCTTAGAGTGTAGGAAGTATTTGGACTGAGCAGAACCCAGCTACCACAAAATATCTATTTGCCCTATTGCTCAGAGAGTTAGTAGAAGGATTACACCTTGTAAAGCTCAGTTATCTTCCAACTATCACTTTGGAGAGCTGAAAATTCATCCTTTCCTTGACCCAGTGCCAAGAGCCATCTGGCTGGTTGTATTTTACTCATGGCAAATGTTTCCTCTAACAAACACTTTTCCCCTCTAAAGAATTAGGCTCACTCATGGAAACTGGGAATAAAGCATTTCAACCTCACAAGGGTGTGCACTGAAAAATGATGAGGAGATCTGTTGAGCACACCAGAGCAGGTAGTGCTTTGACCTGTCATGTGGTTCCAGTGTAATATTTTTCATGCTGTTTTGAGCATGCATTCTCTCCTTACCCAAATTATACTGTATTTTTTTGGAGTCGAAAACTAGTGGACACCAGCAGGTGATTTGTTTTAATGCCAAAAGGAGGATTTTGGCTAAAGCTGTGATGTAATTGGTACTGTAATTGACCCCATGCTGGAAAGGCAAGAAACCTGTCCCATTTTGCATCTGTAGCTTCTGTGTTCCAGGTTACTGTTTCAAGCCCAACTTGATGAATTGTCAACTCACAGGATCCGAACGAGATACCCTTCTGCCTTTGTTTTCCCCAGAACGGAACAATAGCAGCACTGCTAGTCTGGCAAAGGATAAAACATAGGGACTCACATGAAAAGCAATGAATATAATAACTTACAATTATAAAACTCAGAGGGAAGAAAAAGAACTCAGATTAACTCCAGTCTTCTCTGGAGATTGTTAATTAGCAACTCCAGTGGGAAATGTGGAGTAACATGAAAAAAAAAAAAAAAATCCCAAGTCTAAAATGGACACATAGGGGTATTAGAAAGAGAACTTAAACTCAGAAGAGATGAGATGTAGAATGGCATTGCCATCTGCAGTCATTAGAGTGCGGATTAGTTCTTGCTTGCTTTCACTGTTAGCCTGAGTGATCACAGGAATATTTGCTTCTCAGTTAAGTAAACTAGATAATTGCCATGCTAAAATGTCTGTTTCTCCGAAAAGGACAACTGGAAAGGACTCCTTCTTGAATGAGAGAAGGGAATTGACAGTCTGTACTTTTTAAAATACTTAGGAATTTTAGCGTGAACGTAAATTCTTTACCAACACTGTGAAGCATAGCAAAGCCTCATATGCATGTGCAACTAATGCGGTGCTAACAGAATGAAAATACTGTTCCTGCCTTGACATCCATTTCCTGTGTCTTGTTAGAGAATTCCCTTAACCTCCACAGCTGTGGATATTGACATGAAAACAAGAAAAGATCATTAAACTGTGTTATTTTTCTCTGCAATGACACCAATGAATAATCATTTAAAAAGAAAAGGTCAGTCTTGTGAACTCTGGAGTGCACTAGAAGACTAGGAAGGACAAAGAAAGTTTGGATGCATAAGGTCAAGTATTTAATACTATTACATACTGGCTGATGAATACTTTTTTTTTTTATGTGGAGTAATGCCACTGGATAAGCCATGTTGGACATTTGTGATCCATCGAGCCACCCACATGAGTACGTATGATTTGAGATAAAAGTCCAAGTCGGTAAGCTTTATGGCAGAGGCAAGCGCATGAACCTGTGCATATCATTCAATCACAAGACGTCATGAAAACACTTCTGAGAAGTAAAGAGTTCGAATTGAAGATGAGATTGAATTCTGACGTCTTCCAGTAAGGAAATGATTTCTGAGTGGTTTTAATTAAGATACCAGCTTGAGCCTGAAATTTATCTTTAAGGGAAGGCATTCAGAAAGAGAAGGAATGGAATAGCTTTCATATTCAGATTAATGTGAATTAGCGGTGCCCACCAGCTGGATTCCTAAATCTTTCTTAGATTCAAGTCAGTAGGACCCATGAACTGCCTGCAGGTTACTCACAAATAAGACACAAGGGAAAGCATGGGCATACAGAGCTCAGATGAGTGATGGTGCAATGTTTCTTTTCTCAGATAAAGGAAAACTGTAAGAAAAAAAAAGCTTTGAGAAAAGAAAATAGGATAAGCCAATAAAGATCATGAGATGGATAAAAATGATGTTTCCATCATTATAAACTGACCCATAAATATCAAGAAATAAGAGAAAGTCAGTAAGGGTGGACTAGGTCCAGCTGGGCCTCCTCCAATTATTTATTGCCATGAGGCAAGTATAGTGGTTGTCTTTGAAAAGAGATGTCCTGCATTTGTGAGATACTGGAAGACATTATATGGAAAGAGAGTGCAAGGTAGACAGATTTCTGTGCACACAGTAAGAGTTTCATGAGGGCTTTAAGCATGCATGCAGAGATGTAAGGAGTTAAAAAGTTAGCAGTGTTTGCTTTAAATTATGGCACAAGGCAAATTTCACTTCTGTTTCACTTAATTTAGTAATGCGAAATTATCCCCCGTGACGCATATTTCTTCATTGCCCTTCATGAGGAAGGTGGAGTTATCTCGTATTCAGAGATACTAATGGACAGTCACTGAATTGACCAGCTGCTGTCTACAGGTAATACATAGGGAGATTGGCAAAATTAGGTTAGGCCAGGACAGGTGTAAGTAGTGCAATTCATTCTAGTTTAAACTTAATGTAGCAAAAGGCCAATCTGACATGACAGTTTTGAAACTGATTGCTGAAGATGTACTGCACAGGCGTGCGGATCTTTAACTGACTAAAACAGATTACAATTATAGTGGGGGAAAAACAATCATGGTAGTGCTTCTGCTGTTAGTCTCATTAAGTCTATCATGTGGGTTATCATTAGCAAAGAGTAAAAGTTCCATTTGGAAAAAAAAAAAAAGTTTTTCTGCTTTTTTTCTTCACTAGAGAGGAACTTGTTCTATGCACATAAAGTGCACAAAAAAATGCACATCAAGTATTTCTAGAGCAAGACTTATGCAAAGTTTCTCAACAACTAATTCCAAGTTGTACTTACATGAAAGATTGGTTCTAAGATCAGTATACATATTTTTAGATACAGGCTAAATATGTGGGGAAGTTTATTTAAATTTGAGGACTAAGGTGGCTTTCATGAATAGTAGCTAATATCTTTTAAGGAAATTGTTCTCTAAATACTTACGTTCAGCTAGTAATCTATTTGAAACTGCCAAAGAGTATTAGGAAGATAGAGCACAAAGGTTATAGAACAATTGCATCAAAAATATTTTGGTTTTAAACTAAGTTACTTAGTAAGTCTGTGTAACTAATGTTACTGAGAAAGCTTTGATGGCCATGACAAGCCTAACAAGTTTGAACTGAGAGGGGCACATAATAAATGGGGAAAAATTTAACCAATGTGGCAAAAGAAACTGTGGAAGTGAAATTTAAGCTGGACATAAGGTGATGAAGCGTCTTGAAAGCTGAGGAGTTGCAACAGAAGCAAGGCTTCCAGATTGCTTCACTATCCATTGATTTCCCTGAAATGTGATCAGTGGAGAACTTTGTTACATATATGCAGTACAGTGTTACATAACACACATATATTTATAGAGAGAGAGAAATCTCCCTCAGTTTGCCTTGAATTTCATTTCATTTCATTTTATACTCTTTAGAACTCAACTTCCTGATAGAACATGTTTTAGGAATTTGCTCCAACACATTACAAAATCCAGAATAAAGGACTCCTACTGATTTTCTGAGTCTTTCCGTCAGGCTCAGCTTGCCAAATGAAACATTTATAAAATGAATTTTGAAAGGCAGTTTGATTTCAATAGATGTAGACTGATTTACACAAAGTTAGTGACAAGGTGTTTTTTTGCGGGCATGCTGTAGTTATACAGCTATTCCTAATGTTTCTGGCAACATTTTTCATTGTTTAGGTTGGATAAATATTAATTTTGGTAACATCATTAACAAAAATGAGCTTTTATATTAAACTTTCTTAACTTGTTTATTTCTAATTTTGTTTTGTTTTAAGAAAACCTTGATGTCCTTCCTCTTCCTCCATTTTCATATACTGTATTGTTCCTTTTTTATAATTTATATTCCATTAAATCCTGAGAAAGTGATAACAAGAAACTACTGCTAAAACTACCTATAAATGTCTATGAGCTCCATAATATTGTTTAAGCATTCTTTACATGTACATTTAAGCATTCATTTACATTTATTGTTGAAGCATTCCAAGACAGCAGTCTTTTTTTCTTCTCTTTGTGAATAAGACTTCCAAAGAGATTCTGAGAAAGGACTGTAGGGTGGTCCTTAAGTTCTGGGCAGGGATTTTTTTTTCAGCATTTCTACAGCTAAGAGGTCTCTAGGATGCATGAGTAACTCTTGATCTTGCTGATATTTCTGCTATACTGAGTGAGAATACTTCTAAATGTGTGTTTCTATCCCTTTGGCCTCAGTAGCACCGGAGGGCTTTTTCCAGTGGTTTATCAAAAGTCAGAACATGACAAAGATGAAGGTTGGTATGGTCTTAGCCCATTAGCAGGTATTAAAATCTGGGTTTCTGGAGAGCTGAAGGAAGACAGATGATGTAGTGGGTGGCTGCCTAGATTCCCAGGTGAGTTCATATATTTTTTCCCCTATCTCTTACCATGCAAGAAAGATGATTTTTGAGTCTGAAGGATTGGATTAACAATAGGAGCTGCATGCCAAACTCCCACAGAAAGCTTTTCATTGTGGATTTTAAAACCATGTTTAGAGTGAGCACAGGCAAACTCAGGTATAAACAAAGGTGCCATCTGTAAGATAGATTTACCAGGTCACAAGTCTGGCCATAAGGTATTCATGCTCTGTGCACCGTTAATGCAAAATGACAAAAGACACTCCCAAGACATTACACATCACAGATCAAATAACACCAGAAATATCCTTAGCAAAGAAGATTTATTTTTTCTCAAGAGCTCAGTGATAGATTTTTGAAGTATGCAGCACCTACTGCATGTTCTCAAAACATCTCATTGTCAATTTGGGTTCTAAAAGATCAGCTACAGGATCAAATAATGATATTTTAGGAAGTGACCATTTGTCACCTGATCTTCAGCAAGAGATGAGTGCAGAAGGAGGAAAAAATGAAAAAGTTATTTTACCTTAAAAATACTTCACCAGGAAACTTTCTATTTAACTAAAAAAAAAAAAAAAAGACAAAAAAAAACAAGACAAAACTTGGTTGACAGCAAGTTAACCATGAATCAGCAATATGCTCTCATGGCAAGAAGGTCAATGGGAACCTTGCCTGCATCAGGAGGAGCATTGCCAGCAGGTCAAGGGAGAGGATTCTGCCCCTCTGCTCAGCTCTGGTGCGACCGCATCTGGAGTATTGGGTGCAGTTCTGGGCTCCCCAGGACAAGAAGGACATAGAGCTTCTAGAGAAGGTCCAGCGTATAGCCAAGATGATGATTAAGGGACTGGAGCATCTATCGTATGAGGAAAGACTGAGCCAGCTAGTCCTGTTGAGCCTAGAAAAGATCGAGAGGGGATCTTATCAGTAGAATGAAGGGGCCAGACTCTTCTTGGTGGTGGCCAGTGAAAGGACAAGGGGTGATGGGTACAAATTGAAACACAGAAAGTTCCGTCTCCATGTGAGGAAGAAATTCTTTACTGTGAGGGTGACAGAGCCATGGAACAGGCTGCCCAGAGAGGTTGTGGAGTCTCCTTCTCTGGAGATCTTCAAACCCGCCTGGATGCCACCCTGTGCCACATGCTCTAGGTGTTCCTGCTTGAGCAGGGGGGTTGGACTAGATGATCTCTAGAAGTCCTTCCCAAACTGAACCACTCTTTGTGATTCTGTGAGAAACAAAAATTACATCAAATGTAAAATGCTAAGAGTGTAGTGTGCGGTGAGGTTCTCTCTCCTCCGTGGCGATCAGTAACAAACTGCAGCATCTCAGCTCTGTGTTTGATCTCTACCCAGAGGCCAGATGGTAACATATTCTATCCCCAAACAAAATATTCCTGAAAAATCTAGCCAATTATGAATGTTTATGCCCTTTTCTTATCTGTATATTTTGAGGGGAAAGTGTAAACCAGCGACTATACCAAAAGAGTAACCAAGTCTTTCCACTCTGACTACCTGGACATAACAGCTATATGCTGAATGACGTCACATGCCTTCTGTTATGATTTATTATTTTTCATTTAGTAATTACAACATTTCCAGAAAGCCCCCAAATACTAAAAAATTCATCGTGTTCCTTGTCGAGAGCTATCTAGCTTCTTGATCTTTCAGTTGATGATGTGAAATAGAGTCTAAATATAATTTATTTAATTGATATAAGTACAACAGTCGAACAAGGGTGGTCAAAAAGCATTTTGACAATTATCATCAGTTAACCAGTTCCCAGAAACAGCTCTTCCTTAAGAGTTGAATGGAGAAAAGCTATCATGGACAGTAAGCTCTGCTGAAACTTACATCGTTTCCAACATATACAGCTAATAATATTAATTTTTTTTCTTTCTAGATAAATCTTTTTTTTTTTTTTTGTATATTCAAGGAAAAGGATTTCGAAGATTATCTATAAATGCATCATCTGGTGACATTTACCCTAATAGCATAATTAAGACAGGACTAAATCAAGAGCACTTTTAATGGGCTTTTTCCATGCCACTTATTATTTATATATCTCTGCCAGTTCCGTCCTTCTTCATATTTCACACTTATATTTTGGAAGTGTTGGAACGTAATCTGCAAGGCATTCTGCACATATGCCATGATAAAAGTATCTTTCACAGGTAATTTGTATTTTAAAGGGAAAAATGTTCTTTTTCCTCCCACCCCTTAGATTAAAGATACAGCTCTGCTGCCCTTAAAACGTGATTTAGCCTCCAAGTTCTGCAGGAAGAGCAGGCACTGATATACCCAGGATAAGGGGTGCTGGGGCCTTAGTAAGAATATATAAGAA
>NW_010587867.1:80950-124320 GCF_000705375.1 Tinamus guttatus | reverse complement strand
TCTTTCAGCCTCAGAAATTATGTGTTAATTGCTTCCTCTTCCATGAACTTACTATATGCAGATCACTTTTGCTCCCCCCCATGCTTCAGTTTCCTTGCTTTAAACTCAGGATTTACAACCACCTCTGCTGTAACTACCTCTATTTAAACCAAAGTCTATGCAGCCAAGTACTGTCTCTGAGTAGAAAACAACCAAATACTGGTTAGGCTTTGGGTGTTTCACTTAGCCTGTATTTTAGCTCAATTTACATTTCTCTGATACAAACCTTGAGCTGTTGTATTGCTCATTTGTTGGGGCATATGTGCAGTAATATTTTCAGCAAGCTTCTGTGAAGCTTTTTCAAACCACTTGATTACCTAGTTTGGAACCAGGGCGAAGCAAGGGATTTCTCTCTTGTTCAATCGAGTTATCTTTGCCAGGCTGAAAGAGAAGAAGAAGGTGAGGAGGAAAATGAAAACTACACCTTACTAAATAACTGACATTAGGGATTTTGCAGTTCACGTTTTCTCTCGAGGAATGTTTGGGGTGTTGTTCTTAAAATCCTTCATGCAATTTTCATGAAAACTGCTTGACTTTTCTAGTTAGCTGGAGTCTGCCTGAGGTGAGAGATGTGCATCATGTGAGGGTTAATATCTTTTTTTTCTTTATGCATATTGCTGGTTGGATGTTGGTGCTGAATGCATTTCACATTGCTAGTATGATTTGAAGGCACTATCTGAATACTTACCTGCCATTGCTAGTTTTGTCTTTTATTTCTCCTTTTAATAGCATTCATTGTTTTTATTTAATTTTTTGTTCAACTGTTTTTTGTTTTCTTTTTTTTTCCCGCTGCTTTTATTATAACTGTAAAAATGAAAAATTATTATATTGTATATGTACACAATTTCTTTTGGAACTTTCTCACTCCTGACTGACTAATCACTGCTAGGGGATACGGGAACTGCTCTCTGTAATGTGGTTTAAGAAGGATATAGAGCTACAGTGAAACAAAGAAACAGAAATATTCACCACAGTACAAATGGTGCTAAGGTAGTATCTTAGTGCAGGCAATATTTTCTTTGCCAGCATGGTTATAACTATATTATATATACGCACACATGCATTTTACCACCTCATGTTTCTCAGGAATATCATCCTAACAAACTTTTAGTATCTGTGGCAGTGGAGATAAGTTCTTGCAGCCAACAGGTAGACCATCATCTATTGTGCCTAGAGATCTCAGCTGTCCTCTGTCAGTCTGTCTTGCTTCTCAATGACTTGGGAGGAAGATCTGAGTGAACAGGTAAGAATTTAATCAGTTGCTTGACTGCAATTTCTGGGGAGACACTATGCCACAATGCTTCATGTTTTCAGTGCATTACATTCATGTCTTGAAAGTTTAGGCCTAAATATTCAAGCAAATTCTTGATAAGCTTGCATGAAGTCAATGCATTGTATAAGAACACAAAAACCCCTAAGATTATTTTCAGTATTGAACTCAATATCTTTCTGTAGAGTTACTGTACTTTGTGCTAATATTAGAGGAACTGGGATAAGTCAGAATGAAGAGACTTCCAGGAGAGGCTTCTGTATTTAGCTAAGCAAGCTGTGACACTTGCTAGGAGGGGAGCTGCAACCTGGAGTGCCGTCCCTGCATCCACATGAGATCCATCTCAGGGGGTTACTTTGCACTAGCTACGGTGGGGTGCTGCAGTCCATATGCACATTCACGTCTCAAGGCACTAGGTGGGATTCTGGAGCACATCGTCTGCTTTGACTTGAGCCAAAATGGGACCATTGGAAGATTCGCTGAAAAAGTGCACACCTAATCTGGACTGCACTGCTAATGTTGGCAGACTGTCAGCTAGTCTGGAATCAATCCATCTGCTCTTAGATAAGTAGTAGAATGAATGTATTCAAATATTGCACTCTTTTTTGTTCATTCCTCTTCTCAAAAAAAAAAAAAATCCAACAAGTTTCATGGGGATTCAAAAAAGATTTTAGTAGCTTTTAGATAAAGACCATCCTTTGGCTTTGTTTTATTTTCTTGGCCTTCTTGACATGTTGCAGTTCAAATCCCCTGCCTTCTCCACAGGGCTAAAGGAAGTTGTCTTCTCCAAATTCTGACATGTCAAAGCTTGGCAGAAAACTGAATTTCAACATGTGTTTTATTCACAAACAGACAAACAAATTACATATTTTTCTATGAAGAAAAGCCAAAATCCCAGCATTTCTTTATATTGTTGCATTTCTTAATTTACTTAATTTACTTAATTTACTTCTAACATGAAAAATTTGACCTTAACCTTCACACTGCATTAAAACTGGGGGCATTTAAATACATTTTAATCCACGGCTGGATAACCAGAACAATGTGAATTGAAACAACAGCATAAAATTAAAACTTTGCTACCCTTTCAACAAAAGATTTGACCAAGAAATTCAAACGAGATCATCAAAGTGAAAGCAGAGGTGAACATCTTCCAAGAGTGTCTCGCCTTACCAATCTTAGACATCTACCTAAGAGTAGAGTTCTGTGGAATGAATCCCCCCATTTCTGAACGGTGGTCTTTATTGATGTCATGTTGATTTATATCTCTGAGAATATACAAACCATTTTCTCTATATATATCTTATTGATTTTAACTGCCCCCTCGTATTGGCCACACTGGAGAGCTCTCTACACAGATGCCTGGGCAAAAGCAACTTGTACCAAACCCACAGTCTTCTTTTTGTAGCGACTGCTGCAGAAGGCATTTTTCGCTGCAGTTTTAGCCAAGCCCATAGAGGTGCCAGCTAGTCCATCCTCTGCCATGCAGCAGAGGCTCTCTCCACATCCCTTTCCCTGTTGTTCTCTGTATTTTTTATGGTTGCTGGTTTCTCTGCAGGTAGCTCGGCGATTAGCGAAGCTACTGACTCTGCCTTTTGCAGCTCGTCTCAGGGATCCAGGCAAAACAAGCCCATTTGAAGCAGAGCCCGATGCTCGCAATAATTCCCCATATGTTGATTTTTCACACCAGCCTTGGGTGGCTGCACTTCATTATTTGATTTTCTCTCTGTCAGTTCTGTATTGTGTGCATGTGTGGGGATTTTTTTCCTTCTAGTTTGAAGTGAGGGTGACCTAAATAGCAAGAAAGTGTGGGTGGCTGTTTACTTGTACTTCAAAGCCTGGAAATGCTACAATCTGCAAATAAGTACTTAAAGGGAGGGGAGAAGGGGGAGAAGACATCCGTGTGTAGTCAAGGATGCCACAGGTGACAGGGCAATCAGCTGATGAACCCCAGAGGCTCTGATTTCCACGGGCAATGCACCCCACACGTCCCTGGAGCTCGGGGAGTGGATTTTAAAGGAGGTGCTTGCATATCATGATCTAGTGCGGTTAAGTTTGTGACTGAGCAAAACAGAGCAGAAAGGAAAACACCGCAGAAAATCTTAATTAAATCAAGGAAGGATAACAGTTTCTCAAGGAATTTAGAATTACACAGGGGGGAAAAAAAGAAGAAGAAAGAAAACAAGTCATTCTTATGAACTATGATCAAATATGTTTAAACCCAAAGAGCAAACCCCTGGAAGCAACTGTATCAAAGCACATTACTGGGGACAACTACACCAAAGTACATTAAGTAGACAATATAGCTTTTACTATAAAAGCCTACTGTACGTGTTGAGATGAAACACTCATGGCATTTGTAGATATGTATGATTAAGGTTGGCAGTTATGTACTTTAAGTTGGTTTTGTTTTGCTATTATGTGTAAGTCTGTCAGTACTCGAAAGAGTTGTTTGGCTACTGTACATATAAGCGCTGAGTCCTGGCTTTCTGGGAGCTTAAGGCTAAATAGGCAGAACAGACAAAAAAGTATGAGTGTGGGCAAGATGCCCCTTGGACTGAGCAGCAATGCCGTCTTTAGCTTTGTAGCTGCAAGTCCCATTTATCACTGCAAGTTACTTCACATTTCCACTTTGGAACACCCTTTGGGAACACCAGGCGCTGCTTGCCTTTCTGTTCGTGCTCTCTAACCACTTTCCCTGTGAATCATCCTCACTGTGTAAATCACCTGATGAAAAATTATTCTTCAGGAAATTAATATTGAGAATGCATTTGGGGAACCAGAATTAGGAAAGTGATGCAGAGGATAGTTTACTGGTGAGAAGAGCAGCTGCAGACTCTGCAGTTTAATAGCAAGTCCCAAAGCGCTGGGAGGATCTCTGAGCCTAAAGGACCTACGTTCTACAGCCAGCAGCACGAAGCAACATTGTGGTGCTAGCCTTGCCTTTAGCCATGTGTCACCCCGGTTAGAGGGCAACCAAACACCTGTTTAAAGATGAGTAAAGTTCCATCAAGGGTGGCCTCGTTTTGGAGTACCCCGTCCCATTGAGTTTGTCACTGAATCAGAAAATAGGGCATAACAGGCTCTATCCTTGTCTGGATAATTCTCCTTTCTACACCTTAATTGTACTAATCTAAGCTTTATTATCATGTATTTACACTGAGATAAATCATCTACCTTTTTCTGCTCACATAGGTTTTGTCAGTATGAGCAAACTATCATTAACTAAGATAGGCTTCGAATTTACAATATACCCTCTGATTAATGCTCATGCTTGATCACTTAGTGGTAAATATGAGAGTTTCTCCTTATATAACATAGGAGGTGAAATATAACATAGATTACCGTTATTACAAAATAACATATGTGGGCAGATGCCCATCTACTAAACATAAAAAAGGGCAATTAAAAAAAAAAATCCAGATAATTCAGGAGTTGGGATGACAGTAAAATAGTACTATATTAAGGCATTCTCCTGAGTTGTGACAGCTGGCCAGCTGCTCTCCTGCTGCTCTTCTGCCCTCTGAGCAGAGTCCACTGCTGCCCATGTGTGTCAGGCAGGACATCCAGAAAGCCATTCCCAAACTGAGTAACTCAACTGCTGACTTTGGAGAACACAGTCGTGGGGCTGCTTGCTTCTGCCAAGGTGCGGATGTGCAGTGCAGGTTTTAAGGAGCTCTGTAAATGCTGTGGCATATTTCTGTGGGTATCCAGGAATAGATGTGCCTAAGTGGTTGGGATAGGGTTTGGGGAGTCATTGCGATAGAGGTAGGACTTTAATCTGTGCCTACAGTGAAAGTTAGCTGCCTGTGTAGTTACATGAATGAATCTAGCTGGTTCCACTTTCTCACACTAAACAAAAGCTCTAAAACACATACACTTTTTCAATACTCGCCCTTCACATAGTACTTCTTTAGGCTGAGGAAAGCAGTCAGGAAAGTGCAGAGGTAGTTCCTCTGGCTTTGAGTTTGAGGCATTGAGGAAGGCAAAACTTATTTCCCTCCACCTTCCTTACGACCCCAGAACTACCTGTTTTTTTACCAGACTACCGACTGCCCTACTGCTATCGCTAACAGGGCAGCCCTTTCTCCGTCCCCAAACCAGTATGTGACTTAAGGACACAGTTACCCAGTTCCTTTGTCCGTCCCAGGCACAAAACTGACAGCAACGCTGGTGTCTACAGAGCGAAGTCAGCAGCCAGCAGGCGTCGAGATTGATGTCTCTGCACCAGGAAGGGTTGGACAGGAGAGTGCTTCTGCAATATGACAAGCCCTCAGCAGCAGCTGCTCCAGCTACTCTGTAGAAGCCCCATGTTTAGCAAACATTCCTTTTGTTACCGTGATTAGGCAGCAAATTATTCCATTAAATGGAATTAAATTATTGCTATTATTATTATTTAATATTTACTAAGTGCAGAGAGTACTCAGGAATGTTCCTATCTATAAAGGGAATGGAAAAGAGTTATACTTCAGCACATGCACAGACAGGGCAGTGCAGGTGCCTGTGTCCATTAAGGGCTAGTTCACGGTCATTTGGTTTTAAGGGAGAAGGTCATGATGCTGTCTCAGAGTTCGCTGCAGAGAACACTCCTAAATGTCCCTTTAGACAGCACACAGTGAAAAAGAAATGTTGTCTCAATATATAAAAAGAGAAGAAAATTATTTTCAAGCTTAAAAGCTGGGAGAGCTAAGAGACTAAGGCACTAGAGCATGTACCTGGAAAAGAAAATTGTGCTGAGTTCCAGGTGTCTGACACAAAAGATATGGCTTTGTGTGACATTGCTCATTTTTGTGATCAGACATTCTGAAGTCAAACAGGAGAAAATTGAAATGAAATCCCAATATTCCCTGTCTGTGCTGGAGTGAAAGGCTACTGAAACTGGAGGATTGCACCCCGTCTGTGTAACAAAGCCCAGGAATGTTTCAGCGAGTCATTTTTCTCACTGCTTTGTGTATTGACATTTTAGGCTCTTGGAAACTGTAGCTGAATTTACAGAGGTAAAATTTCTGAAGTTTCCTATCCAGCTTTGGAAGTCTTGAAACTGCCACAATACAAATCAAGACAATTGCCAAAAGCAATGTTTTTATGCTTCTAAGCTTCAAGAGGATGTGTTACGGAGACTTCTAAAGAATTGAATCTTTACTGAAATAGTCTTAAGTAACTCCTCACCTTTTTATCTGGATTTTTTTTGAGTTGAATGTGCTACGTAATGCTCTATCTACTCATCTTTTTTGTTTGACAGTATGCCCTTTGAGTCCATAGGCTACATGGGACACCTGTTCAGGTGTCCCTTGTGAAACTCTTCCCTTTTTTCACACTCAGCTTTCTTCCTTTCTCCCAACTCTGGCTCTTCAAATTCCAGTTACTCACGTAGTTTTAAGGATTACAGTCTCATTTTATTTAATGGTGTGTGCACAGATATATTTCATTATTGCCAGAAAAATCCATATGCCACATTTTTAAAAATAAATCCCCACTAGAAATGTTGGAAACCTTACAGACTTTGATTGAGTTGCCCCAGGTCAAACTGAACATCTGGGAAAGAACTTCTGCCTAGGAAATGGTTGTGCATCCTTGAATACTCCAGTGGCCTCACTTTTGGAATAAGCTTAGGTGAAGCTGTGTGTGAAGTGCACGAATATCATTAAATATTTTTATGTATAGTGCATCCCATTTCTCCTACACTGATCGGGACACCCAGTAGTGTGCATATGTCATTGTGGTATTGGTTTAGTATTAATACACATATTAATAAATGATGGTCAAGTAGTATTTGTCAGATATATAATTTTGTAAATGCTGTTTTTTTCTCCTTTCCTTTGGCATTACAAGCTATCCACAAATCAGTTTTTAATCTATTCAGTATTTACGCATAAGGGTCTAAGCCAAAAGCCCTTTGAAGTCAACAAAAACATTTCCATGCACTTCAAAGAGCTCTGGATGAGCCCCGAACAGAACAAGATCACAAACAAACATGTAGTAGACTATTAAGTTACTCATAAAACAGTCTGCATATCTTTAGACACAGTAAACACATTGCTGTCATAGCAATTAAAAGCTCACATCCAGAATCTGAGTCTTCAAACTGACAATCAGAAAGACCCTCATTCTTATTTCCATTCCAGGCAGGAAATACAAACCTATATATGGAACAAGTAAATTGATTATACATATCTGGCCAATTCTAAAGATTTTTTACATCTTTAGGAAGATCTAAAAAAAGATCAAGATGTTGAATAAATATGTTACCCGATGTCATGCAGATTCATTTGAATTCTAGTTTTTGAAAGGTTATGTTACCAGGTTTGAAAACGATCTTGTATTCACCAAGTATTTGTACAACATGATTTATGCAAATCACCTCACTCCCCTTTTAATATTTTAAATATAAAGAAATACTTAAAATACTGGTTTAAGAATACTTATTTAATATTCCTGCTACCTCAATTTTTTTTATCTCATCCAAACTCTCAATATTGCTATGTGGAAAGTATCCACCATTGCAGATTCCCTGTAAAAATTGAAAGCACCAGGGTTTGGGACAAAATTGCTTTTATCCTGAAGAATCTTGAAATGCTTCTTCTCATACTCTCTGTTTAAAGTGGGTGCCACTATGAGTAAGAATCCACCACATTTCCATAGTGCAAGAACTGGAAAATACTGTTGTGCACATGGGAGGTTAGTTCCCTTTCTCCCCGCTAACTCTAGCTGGAGTTAGACATTTAGGTGATTATGAGAGAGGGAAGGGATAACTTGGCACTGAGACAGATGGGCAAAAGAGAAATATTCGAAAGTGTAGATATGTAGAAAAGATGCTTGATGCCACTCAGAGACAAACTCCTGGAAAACCAGGGGGCATTTCAGTCTGAAATTCAATTCTTCATTTCTGCTTGCTTGAGAGGGATGTTAGGCAGCTTAGTTTAGTCTTTGAAATTCTTGGGTTTTAGCAAGCTGATTTGAAACTTAGTCTCAGGCTAAGAAATCTGGTGACTTTTGGAGTCCTTTCTCCTTAGAATTCAGTGTTGACTGAGACTCAAAATGTCACTTAACTTAAAGAAGAGACGATCTGGACCTCTTCTCCTTGGAATCTCAACAGTGCTAGCAGAAGCCAGGTCACCAGCAGAGATGTATATTTATATCTACATGTGCATATATGTGTCTGTTTATGTATGCATATGCATTTCATTGTCTTCTTAATTAAAGTCATGGGCAACTTTAAAATAGATGAGAAAACCTCTTCCCAAGTTAGGCTCTTGTAGAGCATATAAGGAGATGAGTGGATGAGAGAATATGTCATGGCATTGCAGACACCAAAACTGTCATCTAGCAGCCCATGGATTTTACTCGCGAGCATATGATTAAAAATTATCATGTGCTTAACCTTCACTGATTAACAGGAGAGCAACTGAAAACTTTCAATTCAAAATCTTTTTGAGTGAAAAATGGCCTTATTTCTTTTTTTTGTTGTTTTTCAAAGAAAAATGAAAAAAAGAAAAAGAGTAAAGAATGCTGATATTTTAATTCTTCTTCCTTTAAAATTATTTGCTCTTTTCCTTTTTTTTCTCTCCCCCCCACCCTTTTCTTTTATCCTGAAGATGTTAAGGAAAAAATATATAATACTATTTTCTCATGAAGCTTGATAACATATTTAAGTGATTCAAAGTGAAATATTAATTGGGAAAAAAATTCTTTCTAGAAAATAATTTATTTTATTTTCCTCACTTCTTCCCCTTTCATGTCGTAATGTGATTTTTAACAGACTTTACATGTTTTGTTCTCTTGATAAGACTTTAGGCTGTTTGAACTATCCACTATTCAGTGGAATGCAGAGTGGAAGTATTTGTGTGCATTGTGTTTCTGATGCCAGAAAGATGTGTTTTTAAGCAAGATTCTGTTAAAATTGTCTCTCACATTCTTCTGAGTATAGTCTGGTTTGAGAAAGGGAAAATCTTTCCATGTGCTAAAATACACATTGACTTAATTCCCCTTGTTAAATTTAGGCCATTCCCCACTTTAAAACTTCTTATTGATTTTACATTCACCGCTCTGATGTAAAATCACCAGCTACTGATTTTACATCTGTCTTCTCACTGCTGCTGTTGAGACAACCTCAGCTACTGGCATCTTGTCCTAAATGAGGATTTCTGGCATTATTGCAGCTGCTGGTAGAACCACCATGGGCTGATAGGACACCTCTCTCCTCCTCGCTATTATACATGACAAAGATGTGAATATGGAACAACAACTGTAAAACCTGAGTGCAAAATATCACTGTATCACAGATGGAGGACAGTGATCCTTCTTTGACTTTATTTCCTTGCAAATTTGTCCCTTATATACTTGTGCAAAATCTTTTAAGCCAAACGTGAGTTGCCTGAGTGAGATTCATCTGCCTAGATGTAGCTGTTGACATCTGAGTTGGTCACCTGAGGCTCTGCAATCAATGGAGAATCAAGCATGTTTACAGCACAATCCACCTCATCCTAAGGTGGTCATCAAAAATCGGTCATTGAATTGTGCCCTAAACACCACTATTTCTCTTTATTAATACAAAAAGACAGACTGAAGGATGGACTGCCATAGATTTCTGCATTTCAGGCAATTAAAGCAAGGTGAAATGATTCACTGCCCTGGACTAGTCTCAGCTGAAGTGGAAGTTGGTGAATAAGTAAATGGGATGACATGATGGTGTAAAGTAACCACACAAGATACTTCAGAGATATGCTGGGATCCTGTCCTTTACCACCCTGTAAACTGTGAGCAATTATGTCCTTCAGTAGATTCCCAGGGTGGTAAATGAGAACAATATTAGAAATATTGTTGTAACACACAGGGAAACTGGTGTATTTTTGAAAGATCTAGAGCTGCTGAGGCAATTAAGAACTCTTGTACACTTCTTATAGGACACACCTTAGGACTTTTTTTTTTTAATTAGGGTTGTAAATTTACAAAGATAACATTCTTTGTTAACGCAGAAGCTCTAGAATGAATTGAAAAAAAATGCTGTGTAAATGCATCTCTCTTTTTTTCCCTTGTTTTTTAATACAATCTGAATTACAGGCAAAACTATTTCTTAGAAGTACTGTATAGATAATTTATTCTGCTACTAAGGTGTCCACCAACTGAAATAGGTCACGCTGTGCTTTTCTCTGCATACCTCAAAGGGTAAAGAATAAATGGGGACGTTTGACTGGAAGTATCATCCAGTAAAACTAATCTCATTTCCTTCTTATCCATCTTGTGTCTTTCCTGAAATGACCTCTGCAAGAAATGATGCTTTCCAAGATCAAAAGTAAAATGTATTGTTATAGTGATCAAATATATATACATACTGTGCATTTGTACCTATGTACAAATACGCAGATATACACTTATATATAAATACTTTTGTATCAAATAAGAGTTTCTTTTTTTTGAATGTGTGAATGAAACCTACCACAGTTCATCAAAGCAAAGTGTTGTTTTTTCCTCAATTTTGATTGTTTGTGTTTCTTTTTATTAAAATTGTTTTTCATGAAGACCAAAAAATCTTAATATAGGAGGAGAGAGAGGACAGAGCAAAATTAATGAGGTGCTTTCTATTCTATTTATATATATATATATTATTTTACTCTTGTGACTATATAAATCTTTTCTGTAGAGGTGGGTTGAAAAGGGAGGGAAGCATCAACCGGATTCCCATACAAAGAAGGCCACATTCTCCTTTTTTCCTTTTTTCCACTCCTGTTAGCACGTGCATAAACTAACTGCCACTTAAGCATCTGAGCTGAAAGAGTATAATCAGTGGCATGTGCTAACTGATTCTGACACTCAGACATTTAGGGCAGCTGTCAAACAACACAACTTTCTTTTGTGCTTCTTTTCAAAATCAATTAGAAGAAGAAGAGTCTTTAATAGGCGAGTTCTTGCCAAGATGAACTTGGAAGCAATCTTGCTTTACTCCCTGCTACTGCCTGTTCCCAGAAAACCTCTAGAGGAGATAAATGAGGAAGCTCCTCTTAAGCTATCCACCTCCCATTATTAGTAGGTATAAGTGAAGAATTAAGAGATTTAATGTGTATAACATTCAAGTACAAGCACAGAGGCCAGTTTGGAAATAACCAGCCCCAGAAATTACGCAGTTAGAATATTCTTTGTTGATTGCATTCAAAATGTATCTATTTATTCTAGGTTTGAGTTTTGGTTAGTTTAGATGCACCCTGAATGTGAAACTCAGTCTCTGTTCCACGGAAAATAGCCTTAGAAACTACAGAGGAGGCTTAGCCCCTGACTATGGGCTCTGAGGAGAGGACCTGCCTGACACCAGCTGCCATTTGTATCACAGGCCTAAATCCCTTGAGAATTTCAAGATCTTTTTGTTGTTGTTTTATTTTGCTGTTCTTTGGAATATCAAAAATCAGACTCTTTCTCAGTACTTCAATGATTTTCCTTTATCTCATCCTAAGCCAATGGGCAGTAAAAAATAAAAAGGTGAAAGGTAGCCAAGAAGAGTTAATGGAACTTTCTGTGAGTTCAGAGAAATTGAAACTTGAATTGGATTAAATCTGGGGCAGACACTTATCTGTACTGGTGACTCACCTGCCTGAATCAGAGGATCTTGTTTTTACTGGAATTGTTTCTCTCTTGTCTCATGTTATTTGAATGGTCCACACTTTATTTATTTATTTATTTATTTTTGTCCCTGACCAGTTCGATGCAGTTTTATTCTATCTGTATTTTATCCATCCTCCATCAGTTCAGTAGCAGTTCTATCTTACTTTCTTCTCCTGAATCGTTTATTACTCTTTTAGTGAACAGGCACATTTCAGGAAATGTTTCTAAACCTGACTAGTCAAGGAAATGGGAGAAAAGATTGTTTCCAGACAGGTTCAGAAAGCAGTTGCTGTTGTACTCAAGCGTGACTTAGGAGAGCTGCAGCCACATGCACTTCACTTTAGCCCTCTGCAAGCTATATGCACCACGAAAGTTGGTCATCTAGCCTTTTCTGACAGTAAAAAGTGCAAGATGGACATCTCCATATAGGAGTTAATTTGATCTCTTTTAAACTCTTTAGTTTAGGATGGGAGGAATCACCTACTAGCAAAATTTCTGCCCTTCTTTGGCCATAGAGGAAACCTGGAAGAGGTGCTAGTTTAGGATAGGCATTTAACTTGTAGACAACCAATATTAAATTAATCAAATGCCATAGGTAAGAAGACAGATGGGAATATCATTCTATACCCAGAAAAGATGTTTGGGATTGATTAGGTTTATTACTCTAGTAGATTCATCTTTCATGTTTTCTTCTCCCCCATTTTGTCCACCTGAGACACCATAAAACTATATTACTCTTGCTAAACTTTATTGTGAAGGTCTTGCAGTAGTTAATGATGTAGTTCTTACCTTCTTGTTCTTTGGCCTTGTTGCTTTAAAGCACAGTCCTCAATGCAATCATGTCAGAAAAAGGAAAACATGTGATCAACTACCCATGACCCTCAGGATTTGACAATGTCACAGATGCTGAGTGGCGGATTTTAACTGCCCATCCCTATCCCCTGTCAACACACCCTTCCCCTAAATATGCGGGTACTTGGTGTTACTTAGCTCCCTTATTATTTTTTTTTCTTCTCCCCTCCTCAATTTCCATGCCTAATGAGCCTGAGCTGAGTTAATAATGGATGTAATAAGTAATGACTCATTGTTTTGGGGCCTGTGTGTCTCTGTGTGCAATGGGAGAGGAAGCCAGGGCTCCGATGCTATTTGTTCTGCCATGTCACTTGCCGCCAAGCAATGCCACTCATCAATAAAAGGCAAGATGACGGATGAGTTCATTTAATGGAATTCCTCTGAGTGAGCTGCAGCCACTGCTCTTCAGTAGGCTCGTTCTTCGAGTCTCTCTTTCCATCCCTCTTCTCCCCCTCCCCATTATTTTTTTTCTTTTTTTTTGAAATATTCAGGACAGTTGGAAAGCATGGCTGGCTGAGAGGACTGCCACTCGTGCCAGCAGCTCCTTCTGCTCTTAGCAACTGCTATCCTAAATCAAAGCAAGAGCTTTGATCAGGGAGATTAAATCAGTGCCCCTGGATAGCAGCACCGCACGATGTCTGCGTGGTGTCTCGCCCTCCCCTTGGTGCCTTCCCCTCCATGCTGGCCATTCGGTGTGGGTGCTCATTGAGCATCTGAGGACAACAAGGTCGTAAGTGTTCTCAATATGGCTCTGTGCATGCTGAATAACTGAAACCAACCTGTTTCTTTGGAAAAGCACCAGGCTCTGTCTTCACATGTAATCAATAGCCCTGCAGGTTTCTGAGGTCAGATTAGCTGAAAAGGTTATTTCTCCTGTTTCCACATGCATGCATCTTGCTCAGAAGATTGGGTGGGCATATTTCCTCTCTCTCTCTTTCCATCTTCAGCTCCTTCTTCCTCTACCTGCTTTTCCTGCCTGCCCACCCTTGGAAATACCTCCAAAGATAGATCCTGCTATGATTCTCCTAAAATTTACCTCAGTGCAACATGCCACCTGATGAGACCCTCAGCTTGGAAAAAGAGAGAGGAATTCATGTAGATCTCCAGATGTTAATGGATCTGTGGTCACACTGACTTTGGCAGGTTATAACTAAAAGATATCAGGGTTACGAGAAACAGGGTTACGAGGAGAATTTTATTTAAAAATAGTCATACAAATATGTGTCTAACTTCTTTTTTCTAAGATCAACTACTTTAATATATATTACTGGCTTTCCAGACTACGATTCAATGACCTAGAAGTAAAATTCTTTTTCTTCTCAGTGAAATAAATAGGTATAAAACTCATGTTCTCAGCAGTTTTCCCCTGTTTTCCTAGAAAACCTTGTACTGCAATGAGGATTTTACTAGAGTGTGGATGAGTAAGAATTTAGGGATTTAATCCACTTACTTTAATCGGAGTTTAGGTTTCTTAACATCTTACTGTGTTGTCTTAGGAGACCTATTTGCATCTATCTACATATACATATCCATGTATGTGTGTATACGTAATGAGTAATACCATTCAAGTTGTTGAAAACTCCTGGCCAGATACACAGCTTGTGTATCTGTATGTTTTGCTGACAGCTGTGGTAGTGTTTTAATCTAGCTTGGCATATGTATAGTATGAAAAACTTTCAATATCTGTTTTTCACACTGAGTTTTTACAGCGTAATGTATAAGAACTTCACTTCAGAAGGCCAAGGAGACAGAAGGATGGACACTTATGGATTCAGCAGATTATAGTGTAAAGCTTTTCAGGGTGGAAGGTACAATGGTATTTTTGAAAAGTATATACTGCTTCTAATTAAAAAATATGTACAGTTTCAAGAGGTTTCTTTGTTCTTTAGCTAATTAAACAAGTGTAGCTTTAGCAACTTATTTGCATCAACTAATACCTTTTTTTCTCCAGCACCAAAACTTTATGAATGGTAAATAATGCTCAGAATGTCCCCATCAGCTAAAGAGAAAGCGGTAAAAATCAGCTTTAAATTTGTACTGGGCAACATTGCGGAAAATATATCATAAAAACAATCATCAGTGGGAAAAGTGGGAAGGGTTTTAGTGTGGAAGATCTAGGAAAAATTCCCCTCGAATAAAACATTTTCTTCTGTCTATAGTTTATCTAAGAGTGCTAATTAATACCTACTCTCTCAAGTTGCCAGCATGGGAATTGTTTTGTATTTCCTAGAGCATGAGTGCACACTAGACTTAAGCAGAATAGATTTGAAAAAGCATACTTTTTCCTTTGGAGGAGGAGGAAGGTATGTAAAGGTAGTTAAATGGGAAAGTAGCAAGATATTAAATATCCCGAAGAGTAAAAGTGTATTAAATACACTATATAGTAATATACAAAAAGTATATTAAAAAGTCTATGGAGCCCAGACAGCCAAGAAGCAGATTAACAGAGCATTACATTTTATTGTTGAGCACAAATGTTCCATTCCTTTTTCTGAGCTCCTAATCAGCATTTTTCATTATTTCTCTTCCCCTGTATTTGGCTCCTGTGCCTCAGTGCCCATAGCAACACTTCCAGTAGCTTTAAAAACTAGATACTGCAACCACATTCCCAGGCAGACAGCTTTGCCAAGGCCTACATTTGATCCAGCTAGGAGCACATGCCTGCTCGGTGGTACAAGGTCATAATAATAATTCTCCCTTCAGGGGCAAACAATCTTAGGAATGATCCCCCACTATTCTCCCCTACAACACTGGGTTATTTTGATTTCAGTTGTTATTAAACTCGTTTTATGCTGCAGCCAGAGCAACTTGTTTACTTGCAGAAGTGGTTATTCGGGAAGTGGATGCCTACAATGAAACCAGAAGCCTCTGTGACTGTGAGCGCAAGTGTGTGTGTGGTGCATGGAAGGAGGGAATATTTTTTTTTTTAGGGACATATATATATATATATATTTCCTTTGAAAGGCTCTGCTTTGGTTTTGTTTTGTTTAATTTTTGCCTTTCCCCAGGTTTTTTTCTGTAGTGTCTAGTGTACATTTCAATGGATGGCAATGATTACAGAAGGCATTTACAGTCCTTTGAGGCATGGTAGCAGTCTCAGGAAATGCTTTTGGTACTGAAGTATTCAGAGGGGAATAAAAGAAAAAATAATAATCTTATATGGAGATTGAGATTTCAGTTGTGTGTTTTATATAATCTAATGTGAGCTTTTCATTTCACCCGTTTTTGTTTTCTTTCTTCCTTCCTTCCTCCCTCTACCAGATTTTGAACAGGCGTTACGGCCCATCTCATTGAGAGATCATACATATGAATGAATACTCATCAGCCTCTGAAGTCCAGCATTTGGTGTTTTGTTCGTAAATGCTCATGACTGCGCTCTTTGTCCACTGCGGTTAGGAGAATATGTTCAGATTGCTGTATGCTGTACCATAGATTATCTTTGCTCCTCCTATCTCGTTTTTCCACGTAAGACTTCTATTATAAAGGCACTAAAATATTCTTCTATTTTAAGACCAAACATGATGCGGATACTTGCATCTGTGGCATGAAGAGACCTCCTTCATTGTATCTTCACCCTAAAATTGATGAAGGTACATGGGTTATACAGAGCTAATCAAACAAGGCATATGTTTCATCTTTTCAGAAGTATCAGCTACAACAGGTTATACCTACCATACATATTTGACTCAGATCAGAGATTGTATTGTACCCTGCAGACGTCTGAGGCAGAGGTTGCAACTTCTTGCCTGAGTGCTGCAAGTCTTGACTGTGTCTTGTCTCATCTGGGAGGAATTTTTAGAAGATGGTGTCCCTGAGAATATATGAAAAATTTAGGTTTGTTTGTGTCTTGATTTGGACAGAACAATGGTTTGTTTGTCCACCTAGAACTGCATATCAAATATTGGTTGAACTAGCAATACAGACACAGTTAGTTATTGAACTGGTATGAGGGGCAGTGAGAAACTAGTCTCGTGAATTTAGATTTCTGCTTGGTGCTCTTCTGCAGAACAAATCACAAGCTGAGAGAGCTTTCTTGACTGTTGTGTTTTATCATACTAGATTGCATCATTTCAATTATAACATAAATGTTCAATTTGAGCATAATAGTTCAATGTGCTGCTAGGATAACTCTGTTTTTTTTTTTCCGGTCTGTTCTTATTTTGAGCAAGGCAGGCAGGAGACCTGTGTGGATGGACAAGGAGCTGTTGAGTAAACTCAATGAGAAAAAGAGCATCTACATAATGTGGAAGAAGGGCCAGGCCACATGGGAAGAATATAGGAACACTGTCAGAGAATGCAGGGATGCAACAAGGAAGGCCAAGGCCCGTCTGGAATTAGAGTTAGCAAGAGATGTCAGGGACAACAGGAAGGGCTTCTATAATTACATAGAATCATAGAATCATAGAATGCTTAGGGTTGGAAGGGACCTCTAGAGATCATCTAGTCCAACCCCCCTGCAAACGCAGGGACACCTAAAGCACGTGGCGCAGGACTGCATCCAAGCGGGTTTTGAAGATCTCCAGAGAAGGAGACTCCACAACCTCTCTGGGCAGCCTGTTCCAGTGCTCTGTCACCCTCACTGTTAAGAAATTTTTCCTTAAGTTCCTATGGAATTTTGGATGTTTCAGTTTCCGGCCATTTCCTCTAGTCCGATCAGTGGCCACCACTGAAAAGAGACCAGCACCGTCCTCTGCACTCCCTCCCTTGAGGTACTTATAGACACTGATTAGATCCCCTCTCAGCCTTCTCTTCCCTAGGCTGAACAGGCCCAGCTCCCTCAGCCTCTCCTCATAGGGCAGATGTTCCAGGCCCCTGATCATCCTTGTGGCCCTGCGCTGGACTCTCTCCAGCAGCTCCACATCCCTCTTGTACTGTGGAGCCCAGAACTGGACACAATACTCCAGATGCGGCCTCACCAGGGCTGAGTAGAGGGGCAGGATCACCTCCCTCGACCTGCTAGAGATGCTCTTCTTAATGCAGCCCAGGATCCCATTGGCCTTCTTGGCCACGAGGGCACACTGCTGCCTCATGGTCAACTTATCATCCACCATGACACCCAGGTCTTTCTCCGCAGAGCTGCTCTCCACAAGGTCGGTCCCCAGCCTGTACTGGTGTCTGGGGTTATTCCTCCCCAGGTGCAGGACCTTGCACTTGGCCTTGTTGAATTGCATGAGGTTTTTCACCGCCCAGTTGTCCAGTCTGTCCAGGTCCCTCTGGATGGCAGCACAGCCCTCTGGGGTATCGGCTACTCCTCCCAGTTTGGTATCATCAGCAAACTTGCTGAGGGAGCACTCTGTGCCTTCATCCAGGTCATTGATGAATAAATTGAACAGGACTGGACCAAGGACAGTCCCCTGGGGGACTTCAACAAGGACAAGTGCAGGGTCCTGCACCTGGGGAGGAATAACCCCAAGCACCAGTACAGACTAGGGGTTGACCTCCTGGAAAGTAGCTCCATGGAGAAGGATTTGGGAGTCCTGGTTGACAACGGGTTAACCATGAGTCAGCAATGTGCCCTTGTGACCAAGAAGGCCAGTGGGATCCTGGCCTGCGTCAGAAGGAGCGTTGCCAGCACGCTGAGGGAGGGGATCCTGCCCCTCTGCTCAGCTCTGATGAGGCCGCACCTGAAGTATTGGGTGCAGTTCTGGGCTCTCCGGGACAAGAAGGACATTGAGCTTCTAGAGAAGATCCAGCAAAGAGCCACAAAGATGAGTGGAGCATTTGTCATATGAGGAAAGACTAAGTGAGATGGACCTGTTTAGTCTGGAGAAGAGAAGGCTGAGAGGGAATTTGATCAACATGTTCAAGTACCTGAGGGGTGATTGTAGGGACAATAGGGCCAGGCTCTTCTCTGTGGTGGCCAGTGACAGGACGAGGGGTAAGGGGTGTAAGTTGAAACACAGGAAGTTCCACCTCCATGTGAGGAAGAACTGCCTGGGAGGCTGACAGAGCCCTGGAACAGACTGCACAGAAAGGTTCTAGAATCTCCTTCTCTGGAGATCTTCCAAAGCCACCTGGATGCCATCCTGTGCCACGTGTTCTGGGTGTCCCTGCTGGAGCAGGAGGATTGGACTAGATGTTCTCTAGAGGTCCCTTCCAATCCTAAGCATTCTGTGATTCTGTGATTCTGTGATTTTGCCTCTCTTTCCATAGAGCTTTGCCAAGGTAGGTTAACTGCACAGCCCATCTCTGTCTTTTTTCTTAGTCTATATTTGCACACACGTTAACAATCTAATACATGTCTGCACAGACTCCACAACCACAGGATGTAGCCAATACACTGTTCCTCTGTGATACACGATTCCTGCACTTTTCAGTAAATGGAATTCCATCTCGACTTTCAGAGTCATCAAAAGACCTGTAACAGTCTCTCAAATTGTTCTCATAATCAAGCATTGGACCTCAGACAGGTCTGCCAATATTCAGTACTTCACTTTTTTTTTTTTTTTTTTTTCCAACTTGTTCATAACAAGAGAGCATCTTCTGTGATGATGTGTATCACCCTTAATTTCATACTGTTACACCTTTGATGTTAGCCATGGTATTGTACTACTCTTCAGTTTACTCTAGATACACAGTTTAAAACTGTTCTTTCCTATTCTTCAGTCCCTGTACAGTCTCCCATTTATTAAATATACCTCTCATCCTTGAACTATAGTTTCCCACTTCAGCTTTTACCAATTAGAAATTGTGGTCCAGAAGAAATTAGGATGTGGCCTGAACAGCTAAGAAGGGCAGAGAGTAATTACCTAAGACAGGTTTCACTGTTGACCCAAGATAGCATAGTTGGGATACAAGGACCTCCTCTGCTACAGCTGATATTGCTTCATTGATTTTTTCTTCAAAGTCACAAGTTTATTCTGCCTTAGGAATGTTCCTCTGCATTCTCAAATGAAAACCAATAAAGTGAATTTCCTAGTCCTCACCATCATCTTGTTCTGCATGGCTGTATGTGTGGGCAGGAATTCCTCTAGCTCATCAGGGTAATAAAAGAATATTGCATGAAAGTAGGTGGACTTTTTTCCAAATTCACTTAGCCAGAAGTTTGTAAGAAATACAAATTTAATCCCAATATGAGTATGTAGCAAATCTATGCCAAGGATTTTATGCACATTTTAAGTCTTACTAACCTTCTACCTCCCTGATCTGGAAGCAACTAATAAAAAAAATTCACAAACCCTAACCTAAGAAAGACAAAACCTTTAAATCTGCTTGCAGATTATTCCCACCCTTCTTACTTTTTTTGCTCTGCTTTATATGATGTACTGTTCATTCTTATTACCTCTTTATAGCTGTTTTGTTAAAGTTCATACCACAAGGACCTGTAAAAAAAATTTATGACTCCTGGGATTTCAGCAAATTCTAAATAACCATAACATGAACATGAAGCATTAATTAAAAACACTGGAGTCTAAGTTATAACAGAGATGCTGACATTTAAGCTCCTTGCACCATGTAAATTAAAAATGATATGACAAACAGTGAGTAATTTGATGGTCAGGGGTTCATAATAGATAGCTTAATATCTTTGTCATGAAAAACAGTCTGTCCTTGATTTAACCCATGCTGAACAGCCCAGGGGTCTGGTTCATAAAGCATAGCACTGACTAAACATTTTTGCAGTAATTCATGTATCAGTCTGGGAATTGCACTGAATATGCTTTAGACAAAACAAATATACTGAAAATTTTGGAACTAAACACATCAATGCAAGAATAAAATCAATGCGTCATTCTTGCTTCTGGTTTAGCCATTCACTGCTCTATTTTAAGGTATTCTGGTCTTCATGATCCCATGCCATTTGTTTGACATAAAATTCTAGTTTGTTTAATTCATTATTAGCTTAGTCAACATGAGTTTTTTTTCAAATGATACGGTCAAAACCTTACAGAGCTGTGATAACCCCTTCTTTAATCAACCTATGCCAAGAAAGGTAGCACATAAGGTAGACTGGTCTTTATAATCCAGATTTGCATGCTAAAGATTATACACACTTAGTAGTTGTTCCTCGTATTCACATAAGGATTGGTTTTGCACATCTAAATAAATGGTTGCAAAGAAATCGTTTAATCAAGTTATGAGATTCATCTAACCAGTTCAACTAACTGTATTTGAACTGGAGACACTACAAAAGCGTCTGTTTCCATTGACTAATGAGGGGAAGAAGTGAGATTAATAACATCCTAGAGCAGATGAGTAATCCTTGAATGGCAGAAGAGTTCAGGTCAGAAGGAACCTACAAGGCTCCTTCTAGTCCAATCCTCTGCTGAAGCCAGATGAATTTCAGTTGGGTTCCTCAGGAGCTTGTGCAATTCCCTTTGAAGTTTTCCTGGAAGCACTAATTCCTTTCTACTTCGTTTAGAAGAGGTAGAATCTACCTGTTTCAGTTGACTGTGTATATATTTCTACTGTCTTTCAAAGGACAACAAAAACAGGAGATTTAAGGGAATCTAAGCTACCTAAATACTTAATGCAATCCCAGTTGTTTGCCATAGGACAAGCACGCTCTTAACCACATATCTAATTTTGACTGTGCAGCTACTCATGCTGTAATGCACTTCGTACATTTAATTAGATTTGATTTGCAAGAAGAAGTTTGAGACAAAATCAGGGTGGGAACACAGATGACCTATATCCAGCAAAAGAAGCACTGTCAGAGTAATTCTTCTTTTCCAGTGTGGACCTTCTGCTAATGCTTTTACTGTGTTGCTACTCTGTTATTTAACTGTTGAACTGGGCCAGCATCCTACCAAGTTTTTTCTGCGAGGTACCTAAAGGTATTAACGGGAAAACAAAGAAGCAAGCAAAGCCCTCATTGTCTTGCTAACTCTCAATGAGTGCTCCACCTTTACTTCAGATTCATCCCATCACTTTCCTTGCATACTCTTCCTGTTTTGTTCTGTTATTTAATATCCCACTAGTTGTGTAATTTCAGCTCCCAAATTGAATAAGATGTTCCCTCCAGTGGAACCCTCACTTTGATAAATTGCCAAATAGTAATTATTATTCCTTCCAATACTCGAGTTAGAGAGTCATGGCTGTAATTTCCAAGGCTTGAGTACCGAGAAATTTATGCTATACTTCCCTCCATCGAAGTTTTCATCTGAGATCGTATTTCAAGCCCTTTCTTTTGATGATATGATTAAGATAATTCCTTTATGAAGTTCGAGCCAGTGTGAGTTATTCAAGAAGGAACCTGATAGTTCTTAAGCTTCATTTGCTTCCCCTATGAATATCAGCAGTGGATAAATGGGAAAAGCACGGAGATAAGATGTCTGACAGTCTCAAACACTTATTAACACCATTATTAGTATGGTAGCATCTGCTGGCCTCAAATATTGGACTTCTGTTGTTCTGAGAGTTACATAAAAGTAAAGTAAGAGCCAGTTTATGACCCAATAGTTTAGACTATATCAGAATACTTTTTTTTTTTTGGCATTTTTTGTTTCTCTTTCCATCCTATTCCTCTTGTTTTAAATTAAATTCTGTTGTGAGATTTAGTAAAGTCCACTTACTGTGAGTTTAACTGTAACTATTTCAAGACATTGTGCTTCAGGACCTCCCTGGAAGCATAGAAGAAGAGCAGTATATATACTATAATATAAATAATCTGCATTCATAGGAATGCAAGGAGCATCATGCACATCTAGATAGAGTCACACAAAATTTACATGCTATTCAGCTTAGAATGGAGTGCATCATTTTGCTCTTCCTGGTCCAAAAATATCAAATAGTTTAGAAAAGAGAATATGGCTATCCTCATTTTACAGATGTAAACAGACATCTAAGAAGAGCTACATGAGGATATAAAGATACCTACCTATTCTAATTGAAAGGTATAAAAAAGAAAACAATTTTAAACCTCTATGTAGCTAACTGTCATTGGTTTTAATAGCTGCATAGTGCCGCTTCAGAACTTATTTTCATTCTTATGTATCTAAGTATCTGAAAAAGGCAATCCCTAAGTGTTACAGAAAAAAAAAAAAAAACTTGAGTCAAATGAGGATGTGAATATTGACTACTTGAGCAAGAGTTGTTTATCTGCCTTTGAATAAGCACATTATACAGGTGACTAAGTCCCTAAGTCCTCTCAAGTAATAGTTTTAGTTGCCAGACCTTATGCTCTAAATGCCTGATAACACTCATGGCAGATGAGCGTTACCATGTGTGAAATTCTGACTCAAGTTGTTGTTGGTCTCACTTAGAGATTACTAGGTCAGACCTCTATCTGATGATATAACTAGTCCAATAGTTGCTCATCAGTATCAATAACTGTTTGTTTTGGGAAGAGAACAAGAAATTCTGTAGTAAAGGTTTATGGAATAATCAAACCACACAGAGTATTTCTTTTTAATCCTACTGGTTACTGACTGGCTTATATTCTGAACTGGAATGTTTATATTCTATTTTATAAGTGTGTTCATCCTTTATTAGTGCTTCTGAATGTCCTTATTTTCAGTAATATAAAATGTTCAAGTTTCTTTGATATCCTCAAGCTATAACTGAAGTATCGATACTAAATCAGTCAGTGTGTTGCTGTCCTGCAGACACAAGCATGCTTTATACAGGTGTTTTCTCATGTCCATAAAATGTATTTTGATTTTAAAATTAACTGTTTCATTTCTGAACAGAGTATATATATTATATTATATATTATTGCTGAATACTTCCCCAAATATTCTTACCATATGAACATGCTTAAAAGCATATTCCATCAGTGGTGAAGGAGATGAAACATCTCTTTATCATAGGCACAATGTTCAATTTAGAGGAAAAAAAGAGCCTTGCTCTGTTATCTTCTCATCTGAATAATAGGTATATTAAAGCTCTCTTCGCATTACGATCCTGCAATAGGCTTTATAGGCTCATTGTTCGAGACATGGCCTTATTGTTCATGTACATGACAGATTAACACATTTCTACCACAGTCTACACCACCTCCATAAATTGTGATTATAGATTGAAATATTATATGCCTCATTATTTACTTATTTATTTTGCATAGTTTTGCAGTTTTCTTACAGATTTTTTTTGCTTTGCTTTTTATTTTGTTTTAATGAAGATCAAAAGCTGTAGAAAATCACGCCAAGAATCCAAAGTCCTTTCTTTTGCAATGAAATAGGTAAAGGTGTGTTCTTCTTTCAATAAGCTTTTTTTTTTTTTTTTTTCTTCTCTTGGCATAGTATAATCTCAGTCGTTTCTTTGCTCATTGTTTAGACTTCAAATCATCAAAGCATTTAAACACATACTTAACTTTAGTGCCTGATTAAGTGCCACTGGAATAGGATTTAAGCACTTGCTTAAAATTAAGTGGGTGTTTACATGCTTTGCTGAGTAAGGATGAAATGCTAAATTGAAATCATATTTGTGCCTGAGTGGAAATTGTTCCCAAGTTTATTAGGAAAAGAGAGCTGATTTGATCATATTGTATGTGCGTTGAATTGTTCCCTCTTCCTTGCCTCCGCTTCTCAGGTAGCTTTTCGGCCTGATAGCCAGATAACATTTTTAATATTATATTATCCAATTCTTAATCTGCTCTTTGCTTGATTGGTAAGTGAGCGGAAATACAGGACTGGAAGGGAGCTGAGTGATATGGGAAAATGAGATTCTTTTGGCAGAAGAAGCAAGTGGTCACAGTGAACACTGATGTATTGTGAGGGAATAAAAAGACATTGAGTAAATCATTGTTGCAGGTTTTGTAGGGGCCCAAAGAAGCTGTAGCTTTCTGGTTTTTGGGGGGAAAATGGTAAGACATGAAAGGATGTATGGGTGGCAGCACACAGCAGCTGCAGTCTCATTCCATTTAAAAACTCAATCAGCTTGAAGGCATATACTTATTATGAACCAGTCTTCATTGGTTCTGGTGTCCCCAGAGCTAACCATAAATCATGGCAGGCTTTACATGCTGTTTTGCAATCATGTAAATAACTGCAGCAAGACACAAGCTAAATCAAGCTGTGAGTCTAGCTTCTAGAGAGAGAAGGGACAGTGCTTATGATGAAGATGTACTTAAAGGGATCAAAAAATATCCTAATATCGAGCTAAGAGCTCAGTGGAATTTCCTCGCCTTTGATATAGACCTACTGAAATTTTCAAAAATGAAGAAAGAACCTAATTTTCTAGTAGATTCTAATTTTCTGCTAGATTGCTGATTGTGAAATAAGCAAACAAAATCAGCAAACAAAATTATCAAACCAGTTTCTGAATATTGCTTCTCTTCCTGTGTGGCCTCAGTCAGCCTTCTTCCTTCAGGAATAGCCTTTGTGCTTACTTGAGCTCCTTAATCGTGTGAAACTGCTCCTCCAATGCTGCTCCTCCTTCACCATCACCATCTGCATAGCTGTGGACAGCCAGCTCCAGACTCTTTTACATCTAATTGCTTTGGGGGGACCTTTATCCATTTTCCCATTCTTCTTCCCACACAGGTCTGGATCTGGGTAGCTGCTCCACCAGTTAGTCCCACTCAGTGAAATCTTGCAGCCACTGTGGTAAGCCTGGGAGCAAGTCCCCATGTTGGCCACCGCTTGTCAAACTGTCTTGTGTACCCCCGGTGCCAAAGGACATGAGATACAGGAGACAGCTCTGCCAAACTCCCAGTACTCAGCAAAGCTGGAGTTTCAACCTGAGGTCTCTGGTAGCTGTGGTTGGGGAGAGTCTGCCTATTTCATCTTAGATTTCCCTTTTCCTTTTCTTTTTTTGGTTATCATATAAATTTAGATATGGAAGGATTTTGAATAATATTCTTATGGTGTGTCTTCAAGGATTTTTATTGATCAGCATAACATTTGCTATTCATATAATATCAGTGGGACAGGATAATAAAAAAGTTAGGATTCCTGCTATTCTGGTTGTTACGAGTATTGCCAGAAAGAGATAAAGCTCTCTCGCTCAACCCCTTTTTTTCATCTCCTGTCCTTCAAGAAAATTGTCCTTTTATTTATTTTTGCTCTATTCAAGAGTGGCAGCTGATTTTGAAGTGTCAGACTATTATTTGTTTTTTTGGATGTTACCATTTATTGCAAAGAGGATAAAATCAATGTGACATTTCCAGAACAATGATAGATGAAAATGATGAGTGGTCTTTAAACGCAGAAGGCTAATTTTTAAAAATGTCACTAGTGTACTATTTCAGACTTTGTCAAAGATAAAACAATAAAAGTTATAGATATGAAAACTAATAATATTTCACCGGGTGAGCTATAGATAAACAGACTGCATAGTATACAAGTTCTATATGCTTCTGAATACAATAAGATAGAATTGCTGCAGAAAGGACAGCACTAAATATAGTTACTTGAGGTTATTTGATTAGATCTTTGTTTGCAAGAACCTTGATTTCTAGGGCTGTGACCTTGCAATCAGTTGCTCTAGCAAAGACTTGTAGGCTGGCATTTTTTACTATGGAGAAATCACATGGACTCAAGGGATTGTGATTTGATGGCCAAGTTTTATGAGTCAGCTGGACAATATGGCCAGTGTGCTTTTAAAGCTGTTAGTGTGTCATGCTGTGAGTTCAAACCCTGCTTCAGAATGATGCTAAAATCCTTCCCTGGTTTTGAATGGATATCTCTTCCCAGATGTGCCATTCCTTTGTGGATTGTTGGCCATGGAAACTAGCGCACATAAAATACGAGCCTCTTGATTCATTATATCTCAAAATAGACACTAACAACAACTTCTGTATGTGTGTATCTATTATTACATCCTCAGTGGTTCCTGCCTAATTCATTACAGGACATGGATGAAAATCTACTACTGAAATCAGAGACCTTCAGACACTTTCTTTTGATGTCATCAGTAAAGCCATGTGAATCAACAACATCTGTCCTGCTTTTAAGTTAGAGTTCATAGACAGAAATTCTACAGCAGCTGGTATATCTGTAGACTCCATTGTCCTATTCTGGCATGAATCCTTCATTAACAGGGGAAATATGGAGAAACAAGACTCGTGAACTTGCATGAGATTAATTGATGCAGGCATGTGAATAAAACAAATCTGATAAAGCCAAAGATAGGCATATCTAATATTTCATGTTATGCATCCACAGGAAGGGAGCTAATATTAGTACACAGTTGCCAAATTGGCATAGTTAATTGGCCTCTATAATGGCCAAAGGTGTTCTGTTATTGAATGCAAGAGGTCAGTGAAATACCAGGAAAAGAGAATTTCAAGTGGAACTCTCAAGAATTTTACCTTATACTTGAAAAACAGTTCTGTCAATCAGAATGTATATTTACATAGCTTTACTTCAACTAGTGAGGTTTACAAGTAGCTAAATACCAGATGTCAGTATTTACCATGCTCAGATAGATGCCTTATTTTGCAGTTGTGAAATACTGAAGTAGAAAAAAAATCACACATAGTAACTTAAGCTTGATGTTGGTTTTACAGCCTCATTTGGGGAAAAAATAACTTCACAGTTTAACTGCAGATTAAATCTGATCTGATTCAGCTCTAATCATCTCATTAGAGACAAATGAACATAAATTGTGAATCAACTTGGAAATAAAAGGGTGGGAAGATTTATTATAACTCCTCCCATCACTACATCACATACAGAAACATTAACTAAGGTATAGAAAAAAAGGAATCACTAAACATCTTTTAAAGGCCCTGTTTAACCTTCTTCAGTTCTGTGAAGGGATGCAGTTTGATCTGATAAGTGGTGAATAGATTATCTTTTGAAATAAGTAATTATGTCATGGTGAACTAAAGAGGTAGGCCTCATATTTCTAAGTCTCATGTTCAAAAGTAACTGTAATAGGTTATATACCTAATATTGGGTAGTTACTTATTGAGATTAAATCTGATTTTGTGAAATATTTACACCTAATTCTGAACTATTACAGGTCAAATGAAATGTGTCTATATCCTCATTTCACTATAAAATTATGCATTTTGCATATTCTTATGTATTTGCTGAAATCTTGGAACCCACTCAATAGTATATTCATCCTCCAAATATTTTAAAGCAAAACATGACTGTTATTACATCACCTTCCTCTAGCCTCCTTTTCATCTTTAAAAAGTACATAATGTTACCTCATGTACAGGTTTGTCTTGCTTGTTCAATATAACTTGTTCAACATAGATATATTTAGGCAATTGTCAAGGAATGGTAAGGAAAATGACATTCTTCTGCTGCTTCATAAATATCCAATGGACTTTTTGTTTCCAAAGTCAGCTGTTCATGTTTGCCTTTAGTTCTCTCTTGAAAGCTCCAGAAGACTAAGGAGAGCAATTGCGTAGCAAGTCCTGCTTAACCTTTGAAGGACGAATATGAAACTCTCCGGGAATGTGATACAATACAGTCGGCACGGGGGAGTTGTAAGAGTGAAGCATACAGGGGACAGGGAAAAACAAACAAACACCTTCAGAAAATAATTGCTAACAATTTCTGTCAGTTTTCATTGACTGTGTGGGAAATGCAAGACCTGTGCATCAATCAGCTTTCGGGGAATATGAAAAGAGGAACACTGACACAGTCACTGTTATAATGTTAAATATAGCATGTGCATGGTTTCCTCATTGCATACATAAATATAAAAGGGTTTTTGTTTGGTTGTTTTTTTGTAGCTGAAGCAGACTAATTTTCCTGTTCTTTAATAAAGAAGCAGTCAAACTATTTTATCTGATTTTTCATATAAGATAAAATAAAACTGAAATCAGTCAGTCATAGGGAGCCAATAAGGAGAGGAAAAAAGAAAGAGAAAATTCTGAAAAAGTTAAAGCAGATGAAAAATTATACACTACTGACACAAAGAAAACAGTATTCTCTCATATCAGAAAGTGATGGGAAATCTCAGTTACCACTAATGTCACCTATACTGTCTGTAATTCGATATCAAGATTCTACTTGCATGGCACGACTGACTTTGCAAATCTCTAGGAACTCAACAGAGATACTATATCTTTGGACTGCGGCATTTTAAAGTATTTAAAAAATATTTGACTTTGAAAAGGACATTCAAAGTTATGTTTAAATACAGACCAGAAGACAAAGAGTTATACATAGTTCATATTTCATCTCAAAAATGAAAACCCAGCAGCCTATAACTCATTGTACTTTAGTATGTGAATTATCATTTTGATTATGGTTTTACAGTTTATTTCATCCTTCCAATAAAACTAAGCTTGCCTTAGGAAACAGCCTTCATGTTCAAGTGTCTGCCCAAGGAAAAAAATGCCTACATACTTTGATCAATAAAAATCAGGGTCTGAAGGGTCAGGAGGAACCATTGTGTTCCCAAATTAATAAGAAAGAAAGACATTCATTTCAGCAGCACTGGCCATCTTTAAAGACTGTCTCCAGTACACCTTAGAGACCTTTCATGATGGCTTGATGTGCTAATTGAATTGCTTTTGCTGTTGAGTGTAGGAAACTAAGCCACAGACAGAGAAAAAGAAATGGGAAGGGGGATACATGGTACCTGCTCCATAACAGAAATCATTTTTTCTCCCATCTGAGAGTGGGTGGTGAGAAAAAAAAAAAAAAGACCTCTGGGGACAGAATTCTCAGATATGTATTATTTTTGGGTTACATATTACATGTAATAGCATGTAATAGCAATTATTATGTGGCCTTACTGTCAAGTGGCTCTTCTCCTTAGTATGTCTCAAAGAGATTTATACAGACAGCTAGTCACACTCCCCCTGCTATTTGGAGAAGTGGCTTGATTGAGGTTGGCTGTCAGCTGGGGAATGGTGTGATTCTGCTTTCCTTTCAGGTGGCTTGCCCTCTTATCTCATGGGATTTTCCTACACCATCTGCTGTGGTGTGGGTCTGTCCTCCTATGTTTCAGCCATTGACGTGGTGGAATGGTGTGAGCATCTTCAAACACTGGCTGAGATGCTACATCCAGAAAATGCACCATGAAATACTGCAGGCTTCATGAGTTTGCGGTATGTTTCAGCAACTGCACTGCACCTGTCTGTCTCTGAGGCAAATAAATTAATATAAATACACTGCTGAGCAACCGTGATTTTACTACGTCATGTAATTGCACAACCTCATGCCATTTTCCAGCAAATGCAAGCCCTCTGTTATCCGACACTGTGTGAATGCCTCTCTGCATCCAATAATTAAAGCATAGCCACAACAGGTAGGCAGAAAGAACCACAGATTTGAATAAGAAGTACGAAAATGTCACTACACTGTAACTGAATCCTGTCATAACAGAGCAATGCTCACTAACAAAAATACTTGGGAGTTCCGGTCCAAAGGAAGTAGGTTTGTGTGGGTTTGGAGATCGAATTTGAAGAACACTTTATAGCACAGAATGCAAATAATCAGACAATTTACTCTGTAGCTGTACAGTAATTGCAGTGTAATTAGAATAATTGCATTTTACCTGTAGGATATGCACTTACGGCATGTTGCATTTGCATTAAATATTCAACATATATATTCCAGACCGATTCAGCTTGCTATAGCTGTGCTCTGAAGTCAGTGGGATGAATTTGGCTCTCAGAGTATTAACTTGTGTGTGATATGTGATATGATTCTTTCAGAAATTGCCATTTTACCAAAAAAAAAAAAAAAAAAAAAGATTTGATGGATTCTGTGGTGAAAATTTGCATAGCCTGGGAGTCCTTTGTCCAGTCAAAGTTTAACTTCAGCTCATTTGAATAACAGGCAAACAAAATTGTACAACATCGTTCGTTGCAGTGAGCAATCAAGCTGCTCTCTTCTGGCTCTAGTCTCATGCAGACTATACTTTGAGGTCATGGCAAGGCCTCAACTCCGGCTGCTTTGTGCTAATAAGGCAAGGAAAAGCAACCCAAAAAGCTGTCCCAAAGGAGTAGCTCTAAGTGTCCCCATATTGCCAGAAAGCATTGGAATGCCATGGGTCTGATGGACTTGGCTCTTCTCTGCGTTCCCTCCTCCCTTGGCATTGAGAAAGGAAGAAGTGATGCCAGGAGCAGCAAGGGGTGAGGGACAGCATGTGGGAGGAAGGCTGAGTCAGTACTCAGGGCAGTAACCTGGGACTGCAGATTTGGGTTCAGCGCTGCGCTGTGCAGCAGTCTTTCAGCATGATTCTAATAAAATCATTTATAATTGGATCCTCAAAAAGGCCTAGAAGAGGCAACATATAACTTCAGGCGGTTTCCTGTCTCCTAGTAGATGCTGAGAAATACCTAGAGCTACCATGAGTATCTAAACTAGGTGAATACATAATGAGTTCGAAGTCAGAAAAAGAGCCAACAGCCGAAGCAGGGACCAATGCAGTATGAGAAAAGAATGCTATGAGCAGCCCTACTCCAAACATATAAAGCATTCAAGGACAAATAAGTGTCTCACTCATTTTACTTACTAACTTTACTAACTGTTCTTTGGAGTAAGTAAAAACACCAATGATTCTCCACTTTCATCTTGAGTAGCCTACTTGCTCAATGAAAGTGTACTATTATTTCTTAATTGATACTCATTCAGAGGTTAACCGCACTGAGATTATGATAAAGTACAACAAAGGACATGGTCCACATGCTTTCTATTCACACGGTTAACCTAGCTGCAGGACTGTGTTGAAGAAAGTCTAAATAGTGGATGCCTAATGATGTATTAGGTCACATCTTGCTTGAACTCTGAAGTTCAGCCCACAGTGGAGATATAGGAGAGAACTCACCTGAGGACATGGATGGTCTTGGACTTAACTGCCAGCACAGTAAAGTCTTTTTCCTTAGCTGGGCCTGTGATAAATAGATCAGGTATTTCCATACAGACTTGGAACATATGCAGAGGACATAGACCCTTATAATTTCCGAGTTCTACTTTAGCTTTGCTTATACCTATAACACCTACTAATTTCAATAATTAAAGGGAGGGAGGAGAGTATATCCAAGTTCTACAGTTCTTAACTGTACAAAGTTCTGTCTGACCTTGGTGTGACTTTTGTTTGACAACAACTGTGCAAGTGTGGAAGCTTTTGCTATGGCCTGCAGAACTATGACACTGCTGCATTTCCTCCTACCCTTGTTGGTCCTCTGTTAAGCAGATTTTTCTTTTCTGAAAATGTGTTCCCTGTTCTAGTTTCCATTCTTGATGTCTTTGGAGGTGTCCATGAAACTCATTAATGGTTCTGTGTATATGCTGCAGGGGTTCTTCCTGAGGCCCTTAGATTCTAGACCTTTCTTAACTAATTGCCATGTGCCACACACTGGAGCTGTGGGGCCTTTGGGTAATCATTTTATTGATAATATGTGCAGCAATAACCATATAATCACAGCCCAGTTATGGAGCATTTATGGAGTTACCTGTGTCATGTTATAGATGAAGTCAGCAAGTGTAATTTACCTCTTGTCGCCAAAGAGGACAGAGACGTAGGGTCAAAGGCTGACTTCTCCTTAGAAACTTCATTTTTTAAAGCCCCATTCATGGCAATAAATACTCTCAAATCAACTGGAATTACAATTGTTTTTATTTTTCCTTTAATCAGCCCTAGAACTCCAGCCCAAATCTGACAGTGGATTAACTTTCACAAGCTGAAAATATAACAGTAAAAAAATCTAAACTACAAAAAAAAAAACCCCACAAAAGTCTTTTCACCCAACTATTCAAAATAAATAAATAAATAAATAAATAAATAAATCCATACATAAAAATGTTCCCCATCAACTTCTATCTGTCTCCTGATACTACTTACCTGTTCATATCAAACTCCTACCAGGTGCAGAGTGATTAAGAAGACCAAAAATAAAACTATTATCTATCAAGCTAACATTTCCTCACATCATCTGTAGCAGCACATTGGCTGCCGGCTGGATGCTCAATCATGTCTAGTGTTGTAAGGTGACATTTGGAAAGGTGCCATTCTGCTGCAGATTAGGAGAGGAACCAGGGTTTAGCAGCATGGATGTGATCAGGGAAGAAACCTGATGGATAAGAGAAGGAGGAAAGGGAGCTGGCATTTACAAAAGATGCCGTCCAGATTAGCCCAGGCTGAGCAGAAGAGGGCAGGCTCTGGAAGGTTTATAAGAAAGAAAAAAATATATATTTTTTCTGTATCACCAGGCCTTTTTCAAAGACTGGTAATAGGATATGCAATATTAGCATATGTATATTATAATATTACCATATATACATATGCATATATGTCCACATGAATATACACATAAAACCCCCTAACGTACATCTGCCATATAAATATATAAATACATAGATGTATATCTCTTTTCAAATAAAAGAGGATATAGGCTCTCAGACCAACTTTCATATATGGCAGCTTAGAGCAAAAATGTTTTATTCATGAATGATGTCTTTTTTTTTTCTTATAAACACATAAAAATGTGAAACAATAAAAGTGATATATACCTAATAATGAGTGAGCCAATAAACCCCACCAGGCAACTTAGCTCTGGAAGTGGAAAAATTGACTTTGTATAACAAATTGTAGAATTATTAATCCTGTTTGAAACCCTTTTTATATCAGACCATTTACTTTAATTCTTGCTACTTTCAACATTATCATACATTATGCATTTTTCTTTGTAATTTTTTTTTCTTTCTGTGAGTAGTGTGCTCCCAAACTTTAAAGGCCTGCAAGCATATTAAAGAGAAGCCTATTGGGTAAAAGTGAAAGCAAAGGATAAATTATTTAGGCCATTCTGAGGTACTCATCCCTGCAATAACTCCCTCACAGTGGTCCCTCACAGACCACTGATGAATTAAGCTTGGTGAAACTCTTGCAAGGAAAGCAAATATCATCTTCTTTTGCAAGAACAGAGAGACTGAAGCACAAAGCCCAGTGATAAACTAGGGCATAGGACCCTTGCACAGGCAAATAGGTTGTCTGGTCCTGAGGGTGCTGTTAATGATAACTCCCACCAGGCAGTGTCAATATAGCCAATATTCTCATAAATAGCTAGCAAGTTTTAGATGTGCAGTGTAAAAGGCGACAGTTTTGGAAAATATCTAGAAATCATTGCAGGTACAGAGCTCCTTTGAGGCCTGTGCTACTCAGAGTTAACAAAAAAAAAAAAAAAAAGGTGTACAGCAAGGGTGAAGCAATCAAGTTCACTGAGCACAGTCAACTGATTGCTAAAAACTACTCTAATGTTGATTCTGTGGCTGTGCTGGCCAGAATCATGGTAGCAGTAGGTCAAAGGCTGAATCTATAGGTGTATCCAATATACGGGCTGTTCTCTGAAGAAAATGCAAAAACCCTTGCATTTGCCAGCATTAAATCTTGCAAGTATTTCTTCAGTCTTTGTGCTTTAAATGCTATCAAAATATTCTTGTAGTGGGTATTGTAGAATGCTGTTAGATATACCTTTGGTTTAATATTATTGGTTTAAATCATAAAGAGGTCATTTAGATATCATTAAGAAGAAACTCAGATCTTTTAAACAAAGGAAAGGGGAGCCCAGGAAGGAATGTGATCGTAACTGTGCTCGGGTATCTGTTTCTGAATACTTTTGTTTGTACTTTTTAAAATACAAGGCACTCATGACACTGGCAGAAGTAGTTTGCTTGCTTCTGGTCACTTTAAGCCTGAGACTTTAAGTTGAAGAGATTTTGTAATTTAAAACAACAACAGAAAAGCTCCCAAAGCCATCCACAAAACTTCCAGCAGCGACTTCAGGAGGACCAAGCTTGAACTGTAGACATTCTGTACTGAGAAAAAAACACATACTTTAGGGTTTTTGTTGTTGTTGTTGTTGTTTGTTTGTTTGTTTTTGGATGTAACGTGTACAGAGAATGGCTAAAACAGTAATACTTTCTGAGTCATTAGTGGACCCAAGCAATTAGCAGAGCAAAGATTAATGAGTTGGCAGACAGTTGGCTCAGACAGGCCTTCAGAGTGGGGTCATGTTTCTACAGTGAGCTGTAGAAAGACTGAAGTACCTTAACTTCAGCTAGAGCAATGTCTGTCTTCCAGATGTATTTAGTGCTTGTATTTTTCCCTCTCACTTTAAAGATCCATGGAGCTCATCAACAATAAAACCAGCTCATCAACAATAAAACCCCATTTTGGGTCAATTTTTGATTAGGAAACATATAAACACATGAGAGACCATGTTTGTTGGGAAGCCTATCCTTGAGAAAATGTTTGAGTATATTATGAATTCTGCCTCTGAGCAAGTCTTCTTCTAATCTTTCTCTGAATATATTTCATAATTAGCTTGAAGCATCTTAAAAGATATCAAACATTTATTTCTCCCCCCCCACACTCTTTTGCTAGGCTTAACAATTTCAAACCTTCACACTTGCTAACTATGTCTAATGCGTTTCTATATGTGAACACCTACTCAGCCAGTGACTTTTTGTCTAAAGCAGTGTTTTCATGGAAGGAAAAGGAGTTTTTCATGTACAACTTGAGGTCCAGTGACCTAAACTCTCAAGCTTTTCTTAGAGGCTTCTAACCATTGCCATCTCACTGTCATCCTGTACAAAGAACATGGTATAAATATGAGCGACTACCTCAGAAAATGGTGATTCCCTAAACCTTTCCCCAGTTTCTCCAGAAACCTGGTATGTGTTTTTGGTAGAAGCCTTTCTTTTTCATGTTTTTCAAATTCTCCATTCAGCTTCCCATTTGTTAGATCTGTTCAGATTGTTGAAAATGGGTTATTTATTCCCTTGCTTTACTTTCCTTTTTTTTTTTTTTTTCTTTTTCTTTAAAAGTTGAGTGTCACTAATACAGTTCCACAGGCAAGTTGCATCATAAGGAAAGATGTAGTTTTTTGTCAACCAATGGCCAGGATGCTACATAGCAATTATGTCCTTTTAAACGTTTCAAAAGTTTTAGAAATTATTTATCTAATAGTGGTCATTGTGACATATCTATTTTTGGATTAATATTCTGTTCTGAAATAAATTGAAAATTAACTTACCTCCAATAGAAAAGGAAGAAGAGGTACCTATATTGGATTGTTCTAGTAGCAGCTATTTTTTCCCATTACTGATCGCAAAGTATGAGAAGATAAAGTTCTATCTATTGTTTCTCACTCAATGAATACTTCAGGTCTGGCAAATCCATACAGTCTTAACTCTTCCATTTACAGTATCTCCCAGTGTTAACACAGGGCAATTAGTCTAGAAGGCAATACTTGGAAATGTTACCATGATACAAATAATTTATAATAATGTAAGAATAAGTTTGTGCATGTTTGTCTAATATACTCTATTTCTTTTCTGATGTCTTTCAAAATCCACTCCTACATCTCTCAGTACCCTCTATTAGCATGTTATTAATGTGTGTAGTAATGATTTTGAAGCTCTGAACACACTTGAAGCTGCTGGTAAAAACAAAACAACTTCAAAAAGCAATGGCAAATAAATTTGTATTGTTCTATACTACAAGGAATGAGAAAAAAAATTATAAGGAGTAGTTTAAATTTTCCATTTCCAGACATGGAAGGAGCTAGCAGGAGAGTAGTAGGGGATTGGCATGGCGTGATGCTTGCTTTAATGTCTGCTTTCAAAGGATTTCTATTTAAACTTCTCCACACAGACGGTCAGTGGCATAGAAAGAGGTTCATTTACATGAAGTGCTAAAGGTGCAAGCCCCTGAGCAAGGCAGCTTTTGGAAGCCAGACTCTATAACAATAGCGTTAATCACAGCACAGCCCTAAGTAGGAAGGTACTAAGGCCTTAAATGAAGCTGAGCATTTTTTATTGTGGTGACCCCCATGCCGGGCAAATATTGTACAACATCTTGTGCCAGCAGACAAAGTGATTTACATACATATATTTTTTTCCTTCTCTCTGAGTAGAGTGGACAGCTGGTGTATCCTTACACCTATTAATCTTTCAGTTCACAATCATCTCCCAGTACATAACAACTATTTTTCAATCTTTGGGGCATCCAGCAAGGCAATGAATAATTCTATTACGTTCTTGCAGGACTGATGAGCATTGCTGAATGACACATTAGGTTTTGGGGTGAATGGAAGGAAGGAGAGGGGAAACTCTGGCAGAAGGCAGACAGCCCATTACTGTCTTTTTGCTGTGGCAAACAAAAGGATTCCTTCTGATCTACTCCTGAGGGGATCATCATAAAACTCCATCCATCTCTATATTTTTGCGCATGTATGTGTGTCTGCATGTAAACCTCCATTTTAAACTTCCTTGCTGTCAGGGAGGATTTTTAGTACTTCAAAGCTCTCAGTATCTCTAGTCTTAAACTATATTGGTGAAGCTATGAAAGTTTTTGTCTCTCTATCTCACTTGGCCCTGGAATGGGGATTGCTGCATCAGCTGCTAAGAGCCGTGGCAGTGTGTGGAGCCGAATGTCAGACGTTGTATGCAGCTGAATTTAGACAGTCTGTTCTATGCAAAAGGGAAGAGACATGGACTCATAACCTATAATTTAACCAAGAAAGAAGTGGATATGATGGAACACGGAGTGGGGATATTTGGGGGGCAATGATGTGAAATTTTAGTGTAATTAATTTGTTTTAAAATATTGATTATCTACAGCAAAGTTCCTTGGGGTGGAAAGTAGCAATAACTATTTGACAAAAAAAAAAAAAAAAGGGTTTCTCCATGTTTCACCTTCCTCTTTGTGTTGAGTATTCAGAGAGTTTAGACAACTTCACATGATTCCTTCTGATGCAGCTATAGTGAAAAAAAAAGGTAGTCTCCAAATTCAGCAAGTCAAGGATTTAGCTTCCCCCAGAAGTGTGAGAATCACAAGAACACTAGTTCTCCTGAGATGCCCGTTCCAGCTGTGCAGGGCTTGAAGGGCAAATACTTTTGGGTCAAGGTAAAGCAGACTGGAGCAAAACTTTGGGGACTACACTCTGATCCAGCCTTCTGAGATACAGCTCATAGAAAAATAAATAAATAAATAAATAAAAAGGGGAAGCCTTCACACAGGCAGGAAGATTTTTCTGAACAGAAATATATTAAATAACAGTCTCTGCTGTGTGTTGCAGAAAAAGAAGATAGAAAAAAAAATCCAGTGTTTGGAGAAAACGCTGCCTTTATAGTTCACAAATGTGTTAGCAGTTTGATTCAGGTCTTCTTATTATTGCTGTTATTAATATTATTATTATTATTGTTATCTCTAACCCAGATAATTTGGCAGCCTGAAAAAGTGGAGAGCATGCAGTATAAATCACAGACTCCACTGCAGAAGAGAGGCACTCCCGCAGAATAGGATGCTGAGAAGATTTTGGGGGCTTGCCCCAGAGGATGCTGATTGAATCCACCCAAGACCCCTCCACTAAAGATAAACAAAATGCTAGCACATAATTAAATGTCAGTTCTTTGATTATCTAAGACTTGCTGTGAATGGTGCCGACCCCTTTGGAAGACACCCAGCCCACTTCCAATTAAAAACTACCTGACCGTAAATAATAAAAGCGTGTTACATACACAGTAAATAATGGTTCTTAAAATAATGTATTTCGGGAGCTATATTTTAAAGACACCACATGTGTTCCCTGTATAATGAGCTCTTCCCTCTGCCCCTATCACCAGCAGCCTCTCAAATCTAGAGAGCTAAAGAGATTAATTTGTTGGGTTATGTTTTTATCTAAACATTAACTGCTTGCTTTCCTTTATCTGTCTTTAAAAAATAATTATTATTTTTCTCATTCCAATTCTTCTTAACAGCAGTTAAGATATTTTCAGGAAAAGAAGAAAAATCTCATTTGTTAAGATGTAATTTTAATGTATATATGAGGATAGTTGTATGTTATGTTAATACATATACATCTGTGTGTTTCTGTGGTTTAGGTATTACATTTTTATGCCCTGTATGTTTATATATATATAAAACAGCACATAATGCTAAAAAGACTGCATTAGAAGACAATAAGCTAATGACACAATGAATAGGAGGCATTTTCTCACAAAACACTTTATTTTTGGAAGATAGTGTAATGTTAATAATAAAAAAAAAGCATAGTGAATATCACTATAAAAAAAAAAAAAAAAAAAAAAAAAAAAAAAAGATGAATTACTGGTAAAACAGGAATGGATTTTCTCCTTTTGCTAGGATATGCAAGAACCCAGAAGGACATGTGTTCATTGTGAATGTGGGACAACAACAGTAGATCTGAGTTTCCCGCTTTCCATCTGAGTATATATATATGTATATATATGGTTCTGTTGAGTAGGATGAACCTCTCTTTGTCCATCTGAAAAATCTCAGTACCAACAAGAACAGGGAAGACTTCTTCCATAGTAGCTACAGTCAAACAGCTACTACACAATGAGGCAAACTCTGGGTGTCATAGAAGATTCTAGTTCTCACGTTTCCTAATCTTTGAGTGTTTTGACTTTCCAAAATGTGCACACACAGACATAAATAGGCATATATACACAATGTGCCTTCCAAAACATTTTAAAAGCTATGTAGAAAAGCTTCCAAGGATTGTACCATACCATATACATCATCTGGAATTTCAATTTATTTTTAGCAGAAAATGGAAAAGAATATAGTTGCCATTCCCATGTTCAAGAGGAAAATGAAAAGTGTTCACACTACAATTTGGACAGGATAACAGCATTTACATTTCCACTCTTTCGAAAAGTGCCATGATTTATTCATGACTTCAAGCTGACAGGATCATGACTTTAATTAATAGAGGTGGTAGGAAGAAACTTTTACAACTGATAGGCTGTTCCATAATTGGTTATTTCAGAGATTTTGTAGCTTTCTCTGCTGCCATTGGAAACAAGTTATTAGGAAAAATGAACCAAGAGTTACAAACAGTATCAAGAAAGAGGAGTAGCGAGCTACATGAGGATCCACCAGTGACATTTTTTTGCCCAAGTTTACATCTGTAACTGGACCTGAGTAGCTTTTTTTTTTTTTTTTTTTTTCTGATTGACTTTTTACCCAATTATGGTAGAATTTTCTCTTATCTCCACATATAGTGAAGATAATATTTTTTTTTCTCTTGACCTCTCAGTAGATGATCTAAATTGGTTTCTGCTTATTAGTTATAGAATTGAGATTAAAAGCCGTTGAGCTATTTCATTGTGAAACAGGGACAGCATGTCTTCAATTTGTGCCTTTTTGGGGGGCAATAAATGTGAGTTGTTACAAAATCAGGAAATTCTACTACTTTTTTAAGGCTTATGTTAAAGTCATCTGTATTGATAGAATTGGTGGTTTATTAGCATTTGAATAGTCTCAGTCTTCACAAAGCTTTGTTTGTGAGAAGAGCTGTATTTCATTGCCACAGTGAACACCTTATAAGATACAAATATGCTTGCATCCCACCTAGCCGCTATAAATCTCCTTTTTAAAAAAATCTTTTTCCACCTATAATTAATTTCTTCCCTTCTCTCTTCTCAAAAGCCTTCTTGTTCTCACCTTCTGCTATTTCTTATCTCTCTCCTCCATCCTTTTTTAACTACCTCTGGGCTTCTTTAGCTTTAGCTCATTTTCTTTCCTTGCCCAATAAGTTCTTTCCTTTGAGACTGTGTTTGGTGTTCCAGTTTCTGCTGAAATCCTCTTGTTATTCCCCCTTCTTTTTCAGGAATCACATGGACGTGTCCTTTTGAACAGTGAAACCTTTATCGTGGAATTCAGTTGCCACTGTCTCTGTAATATAGGTTTCTGTGGATTTAGCATTTTCTGTGTGCATAGTTAGGTTGCATATGAGCTAAAGCAATATGGGATGTGCTTATGCCATTCTTCCCTCTTCCTGTTAATGCATGTATGTGAAGGTTGCCATATTTGACTGTAGATGTAATTCCTTATCTTTACCTTCAAGACAAGAGCACATGAGCACCAAAGACCAGTCAGGAGTACATCACATGCTGTGAAACATCAAAACACTGCTTCCTTTCCTCTCCCCTTTACAACCTTCCTCCACAGAGTATTTTGATAGTGACCTACAATCTGATGCATTTGGCCATAGAAGTTATATGGTGGGAGCAAAAGTTAAGGGAAGTGAATGTGAACAAATATTCAGATGAGGCTCGCTACTCAATTTCTTCAGCTTCCAGTATAAACTAGAAGAATTCCAGTAGCACACACTCAAAGCTGTTTTATCACATGTTTTTTTTTTTTTTTTTTCTTAATGGTTTTACTTTTAGGTCTCAGTATACTCAAAAGAAGAGGAGCTTGATGCTAAATCATTGACAGGAGTGTAAACTCATAGTGTATAAAAAGTAACATTTACAGTGCAACTGCCTGTAAATATTGGATTTTCTTGATGTTCTTTCAAACACTTGGGAGTTAGTGCCCTGAAATGCAATAGGTAGCATGGGGATTAGATATCAGAGTAGAGAGTGGGTATCAAGTTTCCTTAGGTGCTCTCTGACCCAATCTTCCTCTACCCAGGGCAAGTCTTCCTCTCCCCAGTCTTTTTCTCTTGTCCCTAGGGCCTGGGACCCTAAAGGCCCTTGGTAAACACTGAAGCAAAGAAGGCATTCAGCAACTCTGCTTTTTCTGTGTTATTCATAACTAGGGTGCCCACCAGCAGACCCACATTTTCCCTGATCTTCCTTTTGCTGTTAATATTTTTAAAGAAGTTTTTCTTGTTATTTTTAACATCCCTTGCCAGATTGCGTTCCAACCGTACCTTAGCTTTTCTTGTCGCATCTCTGCATTCCCTGACTACATTCCTGTATTTCTCCCAGGGGGCCTGTCCTTTTTTCCACATTCTGTATACCACTGCCTTCTGCTAGAGCATTGCCACAAGCTCCCTGCTCATCCACACAGGTCTCCTGCCCCCTCTGCCTGACTTCTTACACACAGGGATGCCCTGTTGCTGGGCGTGGAGGAAGTGCCGCTTGAAAACCAACCAGCTCTCTTGGGCTCCCCTGCCTTCTAGAGCTCTAGCCCATGGGATTCTTCCAAGGAGGTCTCTGAAGAGGCCAGTGTTGGCCCTCCTGAAGTCCATCGTTGCAAGGCTACTTACAGCCCTGCCACCTCCTCGTGGGATCCTAAACTCAACCAGCTCATGGTCACTGCAGCCAAGGCTACCCCCCACCTTCACATCTCCTACAAGTCCTCCTCTATTTCTTAGCATGAGGTCCAGTAGCCCACCTCTCCTTGTTGGCTCTTCCACAACCTGCGTCAAAAAGTTATCATCAGTTCATTGCAGGAACCTCCAGGACTGTTTGTGCCTGGCTGTGTTGTCCTTCCAGTTGACGTCGGGATAGTTGAAGTCCCCCATGAGAACCAGGGCCTGTGACCATGAGGCAACATCCAGCTGACTACAGAAGGCCTCATCAACCTCCTCGTCCTGGTCAGGTGGCCTGTAGCAGACACCCACCACAGTGTCTCCCACATTAGCCTGCCCTCTAACCCTTACCCACAAGCTCTCAACACACTCATCATCCACTCCCAGGTTGAGCTCCACGCATTCCAGTTCCTCTCTCACATAAAGAGCAAACCCATCACCTCTCCTTCCCAGCCTGTCCTTCCTAAAGAGCACACAGCCTTCCATTGCAGCGCTCCAGTCGTGTGAGCTATCCCACCACATCTCTGTGATTCCAATGAGATCATGTTGCTGGGACCGCACACAGATCTCCAGTTCGTCCTGCTATTCCCCATGCTTCATGTGCTGGTGTACAGGCATTTCAGGGAGGTAATTGAGCCTGCAGGTTTCCCAGGAGGGGTGAAAGAGGACCCTCTATAATCATATATTATCCTCACTTCCCCACTACCATACTCCTGGATTCCATCTGGCTTTGATTGTGTGGTACTGATTGCCCCGTCTGTGTGACACTCCCATTCCCCCTTCTCACCTAGCTTAAAGCCCTCCTAACCAGGAGGACAAACTATCTCTGGAAACATGGTCTTCGGAGTACAAACTTATCTTACTTCAGTGAGGTATAATCCCTTTGGTTGCCCTTTATTTATGCTCTGTTAGTTGATGTAAAGAAAGGCATAGTGGTGCAGCAAGCATTTAACATAACATCTAGCTATTCCAGCACCTGCAAAGAAGCTGAAAGACTTGGATTTCGTTCAGATGCCTGCAACATTTCTCACCTCAACACAACATAATGCTGCAGAACAAGAGCTTCACACTGCTTTATGCTTCGAGTCCCCATGCTTGGGGCGGGCCTCCTTTCAACATCCTAAAGTGAGGGGTTTAAGAGAAGGTTGTCCTATCGCTCACAAAAATACCATGATCTAGTTTTGTGCAGCATGCTTTATAGTATCCATGTACACATCATCATTATTCCTATTCCTTGACTTCATAATTATCTTGGATTGAACCAGAAAGATAATCCCATATGACTTCAAACCATCTATGCTTCAGACTGATAAAATAGTTTTTGATGCTTATATTCCTTCATCACAAAATCTCTAGATTAATCAGTCTCTGAAGTCAATTAAAAAATTATTCCTGTTTAAGCCCAGAGGGAATCTTTCTATTAGTAGTATACAGAGAGTTTCTGGTAAAACAGAAAGTATTTGCTGGTTTTCCCCTGTAACTTTAATTTCATAAGAATAGATCTCATAGATGATTATGTAGGGGAATGAGGTGTATTATCAACTTTAACTAATAAAAGAACTGGAATAGATTTCTGAAAGCGCTGTAATTTGACCTGATTCTGTTTCTTTGTGATTGTTGCTAGTTCAAAGAGAAAAGTTCCTTCCCTTCCTTCCTTCCTTCCTTCCTTCCTTCCTTCCTTCCTTCCTTCCTTCCTTCCTTCCTTCCTTCCTTCCTTCCTTCCTTCCTTCCTTCCTTCCTTCC
>NW_010587867.1:52445-71379 GCF_000705375.1 Tinamus guttatus | reverse complement strand
TCACTGCATCCCTTGAGGTACTTATAGACACTGATCAGATCCCCTCTCAGCCTTCTCTTCTCCAGGCTGAACAGGCCCAGCTCCCTCAGCCTCTCCTCATTGGGCAGATGTTCCAGGCCCCTGATCATCCTTGTGGCCCTGCGCTGGACTCGCTCTCGCAGCTCCACATCCCTCTTGTACTGTGGAGCCCAGAACTGGACACAATACTCCAGAACTGGACTCAATACTCCAGAACTGGACTCAATACTCTGCAGATCTCCCGGCTTTGGCCTTAGCCGCTCGCTGGGGACACAGTGGGAGCAGCAGGGAGCCTCCTGCTTCCCTGGATCCCGCAGCGCGGGCAGCCCGTGTCCATCCCCATGGAGCAGCAGCAGGAGCAGCGCACGCAGGGCGGCCCCGGGGAAGGAAAGGCAGCCCCGGGAGATTCCCGAGGCCGCACTGTCCACGCAGCATTCCCGCAAGTCCTGCAGTGTTTCTCCTTGCACAACGGTGGAAAATGGAGTTATAAATGCAAAGCTTGTTTTAAATTTACCAGCCGTGCACCTAAACACATTCAAAGAGGAACAGAATCAGCCAGTGGCTTGCCAACATCATCGAGTTAAAACACTCACCTCTGAATATATTGTCTGCCATAATGAGTCTCGTTAGGAGGAAAACCTGAAAGAAGAGAGAGATTTTAAGCACAATTTGCAAAAATCTGCCTGCTTTCTGTTCCAGGGGTAAGAAAGATGCTAGCCAACCCCTGGGCCTCCCCGCACCATAGCAGGGACAGCGCCGGGCCCTGCGGTGCCAAACGGGACACCGGGACACCGGGCACAGGCCCTGGGCACGGAAACGTTGTCCCCTGTGTCCCCTCAACTGGCCTGTAGTTGCCTGGGTCCTCCTTCTTGCCTTTTTGAAGACTGGCGTGACATTGGTTTTCTCTCAGTCCTCTGGCACCTCCCCCCTTCTCCAGGATGTTTCAAAGATGATGGAGAGGGGCTTAGCTATGACATCTGCCAGCTCCCGCAGCACTCTGGGGTGCATCCCATCAGGGCCCATGGATCTGTGGGTATCGAGGTTCCTTAGGTGCTCTCTGACCCAATCTTCCTCTACCCCGGGCGAGTCCTCCTCTCTCCCGGCTTCTTCTCTTGTCCCTAGGGCCTGGGGCTCTAAAGGGCTGCCCTTGGTAAACTCCGAAGCAAAGAAGGCATTCAGCAACTCTGCTTTTTCTGTGTTTTTCATAACCAGGGTGCCCACCCCCTTCATCAGCAGACTCGTGTTTTCCCTGATCTTCCTTGTGCTGTTAATATATTTGAAGAAGTTTTTCTTGTTATTTTTAACCTCCCTTGCCAGACTGCATTCCAAACTTGCCTTAGCTTTTCTTGTCGCATCTCTGCATTCCCTGATAACATTCCTATATTCCTCCCAAGAAGCCCATCCTTTTTTCCATTTTCTGTATGATGCCTTCTTCTGTTTGAGTTTTGCTAGCAGTTCCTTGCTCATCCACGCAGGCCTCCTGCCCCCCTTGCTTGACTTCTTACTCAAAGGGATGCACCACTCCTGAGCGTTGAGGAAATGCAGCTTGAAAACTAACCAGCTTTCTTGGGCCCCCCTTCCTTCTAGAGCTCTAGCCCATGGGATTCTTCCGAGGAGGTCTCCGAAGAGGCCAAGATTGGCCCTCCTGAAGTCCATCATTGCAAGACTTCTTACAGCCCTGCCTCCTCCTCGTTGGATCCTGAACTCCCCCAACTTATGGTCACTGCAGCCAATACCGCCCACCTTTGCATCTTCTACAAGTTCCTCTCTATTTCTTAGCATGAGGTCCAGTAGCCCACCTCTCCCCATTGGCTCCTGCACAACCTGTGTCAAAAAGTTATCATCAGCACACTGCAGAAACATCCAGGAACCTCCAGGACTGTTTGTGCCTGGCTGTGTTGTCTACACAATTTATCCTGATTAAGATCTGAAACACACTGGCAGTTCCTGTAGCTTTCCAGTAGCTATCGAGGGAGCAGAGGGTGCTTGAGCTTCAGTTTCTAGCTTAAGTATCTCATTTAAGAGCCTAAAGGTGGATTCAGCTTAAGCCTTTGCGCCTGCAATACCACCTGCAAATCTTTCCCTTCATCTCTTGGCCACCTAACTCTATTCAACTGCTTTGGTTAAAAGTGATCTCTCACTGATGTGTGGGTGGTCTCTGGCCAGATCTTGTCAACATGTTGAACTATCATAGGGCATCTTGGCTCAGGACATTGCATATCAATAATAGGTTAGTAGCAAGAGAAAGCAGCATGACACATCATTGATGGAATTACCCTCTCCTCAGCTGTAGCAAACAGAGGACAGGTGACCACTTGCTGTTTGGAGACTGTTCTGGAGACAAAGACTGAATTATTAAAGACTATGGTATCAGTACAACTGCTTTTCAGCCATACATTTAAATACTCTCCCTTAGTAAGAGGTATCAGAGGCTGGAGAGGCTGTTTGTTTGTTTGTTTGCTTTTTCAACTGCCTATAAGCATAAATACCACTTTCTTAGTTAGAATCCATCCGCTCTGTTGACAATGTACTCAAATTGCAAGCTAGCATTTAATGGTGTCACACTGGAGCTCAACAGAGTGGATGCTGAGAGCGCCTTAGGAGCCACTGAAATGAAAGGACTTTCTCTTAATTTCAGTCACTGGAAGACTTTGAACAAAACATGACATCTTAGCCATCTGAGCTTTTTAAATGTGACTTTGGCAGATACACAATGCTCAGCTCTGTGGTACCTAAATAATTGAGACTTTGAAACATCAAAGAATGAGCACCTTCAAACACTCAAGTAGCTTTATTTGAAAGATTCTTTTCACAAAAGACGACCAACTCTGCCATTTGAGATCAATGCCTCTCTCTGAAACATAATGTCCCCACTTTAGATTGGGACACATTGGATGTTTACTACATATTGACTATTAATGTCCCAGGTGCAGAAGGCATTTGATTAAATTCATGCCTTTGTAATGGCATGATGTGCTACAGAATTAGGGATGGCATTTGGAAGGGGGAAGGGAAATAGATCATTATAGCAGGAATTAGGATTTCCCAGAGATTGCACTGTTTATCTTTGCATTTTATTTAATTTTGTTTCTTTTTGGACACAACAGTCCTGATTGTCAGGGCTGAGCAGTTAGATTTGCTACAAATCAAAAGATTAGTCACTGGTGACATATTCTTTTCAAAGGTTTTTCTATCATTTCTTGACTTTTTTTCCACTTAGCAAGTTTTACTTTGAGCTTTATGTGGTCTACTTCGGTATTATTTTAGCAACGTCATGTTGTTCTTTCTCCTCCAGCTATCCTTTACAAATCCTTGCTAAGGCAGGATATGAAACTGCTAGTCTACCCATCAAAATCCATTTTTTATTCAGATTCAGATTATTTTTTTCATTAATTATCTTATAGTCATTGTTATGAATTACATTATTGTTATCATTATTGTTAATTTATTCTGATCACTGCACAGTGTATAAGCAAGCAAATCCTCAGCGAAATGTATGTTTTTAAACTGAGTTGTCTGCAAAATTTCCACCCTTACCTCCAAGGCTGTGATTCTCAAACAAAACCTCTTAGCAACTTCAGCATCTGTAAAAGCACAGATATTTGTGGGTTTTGGTATGGACTTGTAAGAATTTAAAGCTCTTTTTTTTTTTTTGCCCTCCCCCTCCGTGATTGCAGTGCTGGCCAGTCTGGTTTGCTAAATGTGTTTAGACTTATATATGATTCTTCAGATCTTGATGTGATGGTCCTGAGTCACCTTGTTTCATTTTGTCCTGATTAAAGCAGGAGTTTAGACCAGATAACATCCAGAAGGCCCCTCCAACCAGAACCATTCCTACTTCCCTCATAAATAGGCATTCTTGTGCCACCACCTTGGGGTGGCTCAGTAGCTCAGGCATTTGGCGTTTATGCAGCTCAATATTTATAGATGGAATTGAACACCCAATGCAGCACAGTCATTTTTATGTAGCAGCACAGCCACTTCCATATGTGAACATGACAGAAAAAAAAGTGAATTTCTCTTTGCCTTTACGCTCTGTCACTCGCTTATCAAGTAGACAAAAATCCTTATAATTTCTGTCTTACTCATAGTAGATCCAAACTCTTTTAGCTTCATAATATTACACTGTGAATTTTGTTGGTGCAAAAGGGAACACTCCATATAGACTATATTTGGAGCTAAGCCTTTATTATTAGTTTAATTAATGCCTTAACTGTCTAATCAAAGCATAAGCTGTTGTTCATTATGAGTTCCTTACAAGAGTACTAATAAACAGTCCAAATTAAGTCAGAGAAGCCTTTTACAACCAAATTTGTTATTCAGAAGACTTATTAGAATCTCCCCTTTTTCTTTGCTTTAATGCGCATTCTGGGTCACAATACTGACAACTTCTGTCTTCCCCAAGAAGAAGGGGTGGAATGAAGTTACAAGAAGTTATCAATTTATGTAGAGATGTATGATGTTCATGGTGGGGTTTTCTTCCCCTAAAATTTCTGTCTGCTTTGGACGACTCATTTATTTTTTCTTAATATAGAGCAGTATGACCTCCCCCAGTCTCAAATAACATAGAAAGCTACTGCTCGTTACACAAACATGATTTATATATTAAGTCCGGAGGTGCTGCACTGTCAGGTCAACAGAAAGCTCGTAGCTGTGTATTAATAAAAATGATATTCACTGGGATAAATCAGAAGATTGCAATTATCACCTTTAGTCCAGGTATTTACATGTTCCCATGTTTGAAGCTCAGTGATTACGCAGCAAGTATGCAAGGATAATTGGGCTAAAAGAAAAGACAGGATGGCCATAAGATGTATATCTAGAATCTTAATCTTTAGACTCCAAAGTGTGTCCTCTGCATCTGTTTCTGAACTCCTGATGATTGCTTCCCCAAATTTGACAACTACATGAGACCAGTGAATGGTAATTTAGTTTATGAATCTTGAAGATATCTGTGATATCTGTGATTTTTTGGGGAAATAATTTGACTAGAGAGTTTTCTTTTCCTGTAAGAGTTAGTGAAGCAAAAATCTGTACATCAAAAACATGAATAAGGCTTGTTTGCGCTCATCTTAAGCCTTGTAGATCTAACAGCTGCAGAACTAAGATTTATTGGCAGAAGAAATGGCATGAAATGACATGATATCTAACATTCTGGTTAGATAAATAGTATATGTAGAATATGTTTTTGAACCGAGAAAGATTTTACTGTTTTCTGTGGTACATTTTGTGGACTGTATGTTCACTCTGTCTGTGAAACAAAATAAATTTAATGATATGTTGGACATCTTTAATAAAAAGAAAAGTAAACAAGGTGGACCATAACACCATTTATTATTCCATTGGAACCGCCTCTAATATCATTGTGATGGACCCTGACTGAGAACAGAATAGAGTAGCACTGCAAAGCTTCAAGCAAGAGACACAGAGGTTTGTTTGGAACAAAAACAAGATTACTGGAAAATAATCTTTGCAATTCCATCAAAAGTACAGTACATTCTATACCTCTGTCCAAGTGATGTACAGGAAGAGGAAAAATATGACCTCAATATTGCTGCTTCACCATTGACTCATCCCAGATTGATACACTTGTGCTGTGGTTGCCCTGAAGTTATTGTATTATTATTATGAAAGACTGCCAAGCAACACAATTTTTCAAATAAATATAAACTGTGAATGGCTGAAATATGAAATGACCTTAACTGCGCAAGAGTAGAATATTCAGGTGTCTCTCATCAGTGGGTAGGTTTTATGCTCACCAGCAATGGACTGGCTTCTCCTTTGATTTTTAGTGGTAACCTTAAGAGGTGCATGTAATAGAGCCAAAGTCTGGGCCATAACCTCCTTCTAGCCTGGTGAAGATACTGAAGTTCTGCTGAGCATTAGCATTGAGAAAGTTGACAAAATTACATCTGTGGCCCCAAATAAGTGGTTCAAAGCTTATTGAGGTTCTCTGTACTACCCCGTTATCATCCTCTTATTTTCTGCTGTTTGCTTCCTTGCTTTGTTTGCCTTAAACACAGGCAAAATCCATCTGAGATACAGCTCCATTAAGGAAAACATATAACACCGGGAAAGTATGTGCCCTTTATCTAAACAAATGAAACAAATATAAATCTTTGGCTTTCATCAGCCTTGTCTCCCTGAAATTCACACTTCTCTGTCAAGAGGATGTTTTTTACACCTACTCAGCTGGAATATAGTATACACTGCATGTTGATAGCCAGCATTTTCACACCCACTTATTCATGCATATGCTAATAGTTTTCTCACTACAACTGCTGTGCTTTGTTCGGGACCCCTCACAGCTGTTTCAAGCATGCACTACCAATCAGACAGTTTCTGGGTAATTTACACCTTCTCCCAGCCCGTTGTTGTATTTCAGAAACCGAACATACAAGATACGTATGACCATCAGCACTGACCATCAAGAGACTTCATGTTCTTTCCTATCAACTTATAGGTGTAAAACAGATGGGATACCCAAAAGAAACAGTGTGAGTGATGTTAGTTGCAAGTGGAACACCATCGTACACTTGCATGCAGTCACTGAATCACACTTTGTTCACCATTTCCAACTGTTTTTATGCTAGCGCTGACAAATATGCCTAGATATAGGTGCTTTTAATCCTCAAGAAATATGGATTTAATAATTAATTTGTATTTAAGTAACTATTTAAAAAAGGAGAGAGTTGGCTTAAATCAAGTGCAGGTTATGATCCCTTATTTAAAATATTGTTGCAATTGTTCAACTAATATGCCAGACTGTGAATTACGGCTTCAGCAACTGCCAGTGGTTTTTATTGCTAATTCTACCGTTCGCTCTTCATTTAATACCTCAAAATTAATGATGGGAAAATCTACAAAATAAGGAGAAAAGCCTATCAATGACAATCTATATACTTTTTTTTTTTTTTTTTTTTTTTCCTGTTAAAGTAAGTTGTGCATTGGGATTTGAGATAGCTTTCTTCATTCAACACAGCATTATAACTTTTTGTGAACTTTGACTTATGGCATCTGTGGATTTCACTGTAGGATCTGAAAACTATGTAGCTGTAGATTTCTCTCCCATCTCTCCATTGAGAGTGGGAGAATGGGTGGTGTTTTCAATCATCGGCCTCTGCAAATCATGTTACTGAATACTAGCTTATCCTACAACCAGCTTCAGTTTAAAGAATAATATGTGGGACTGGTAATAGTAGCCACACACACCTCTGTCGGCATTGCTAAGGGTAGAGAAAATTCTTCTCCCAGTGTTGGAGAGAAAATCATATAGGATAATCTCTTCAAATACCTGGTGTACATCTTTACCAACCATGGCACTTGTATGGCAGCAGATGAACTCTACAATCATTCTTTGTTTTGGGGAATCCATCCCCACATTTTCCTCAATGTTAATTCTGTGTCCTTGGCTATTTAAGCTGCCACCAAAATAGGGTTGTGGCTTTAGTTAGTAAAGTATGAAACAGCTGAGATTTCTGGAGTCTTCACCTATGCTATGTCTTTGTCATAAAACAAGATTTGGTGAAACCTTTATATTTTTTGTGCCAAGATTTCATGAGAAATTGAAGGTATTATCAGGGGTGATTCTTCGGAGTCAGTTTCCGTAAGTATTTTTACAGTATTTTTGTTCATAATTTTGTACCTTCATCCTACACAGATCAGTTGGATATAGCCCAGCTAAGCAATTATTTGCCTCTGGAGGTTCCAAGGGCACTAACTGCTGAATTTCACAGGCACTCATTCTAATTGGGTGTATTTTAAGATTTAGCTTGACTTCTTATACCTCAGAAAAGATTCAGCCTTACCCAGATATGTTTTATTATAGCCACTGATTTTCATTGAAGTAAATCGTTTTGCCATTTTGAAGGCAAAATTATCCTATCTAATACAAACAAGGGAAAAAATGATGAGCTTGAACTTGTATTGTGACATAAGACTAATTAATGACTCAGTGCTCCTGAGAGAATTGCTACCAGCTCTGCTTTTCTCTATCACTTACACTCACCTAAAACACTTGACAATAAACTGAATGTTTTTACTACCATGTCAGTGAATTGAATCAACTCAGAGAAGGATTAGATAAATACCTGAATTAGTGTGCATGAAGGTGTATGCAGTGGAGAAGAGATGAGGGAAGCAGGAGCGATGACCAGAAGTAAAATGAGAGATAGAGGATCAGGCGCAGGCCTTTGGGGCAAGCAAACTCTTTTTACCATTGCTATATGGGCGTATGATGAAGCATATCTAACCTGGTCTGTCTCTCCATGACATAGGGGAAAATTTCCTTCCTGTCTTATTTTTAGTTGGAGCGCATGCAGAGGAGAGCTGAGGTATTAAGCAGAAAAATTCCCTGTAGCACAAGTAATCCCATGAAGTTTCAACTGGTCTGTTTTACTTGCTTATTTGGTTGGTACTGTTCTTTCCAGTAAAATGTTACGAAAGGCTGTGTAATAAGCTTCAAGGTTGCTGACTGTGTCCGTGCTGACCCTTCCCGAGCTCTAATAAGCAGACCTGCCTTTTGTCAAAATTAGAAAACTGTTTCCTCAACCCTCCTTTCATCAAACTTCACTCATTGTCCTTAATAACAATTTTAGCTTCTAGTTCTTTGTGGATACATTCTTAAGATATGAGGAATGAGAAATCTAAATCAGAGCTTAGAACAATGATGGATCTTTCATAACTATCAGGTTGGTAGTGACATTGGAGAAAAGATTTTGTGGGGGAGACAGAAGAAGGGAGCAAGGCAATTGCCTGCCTGGCTTTCTCAGGTTGTTGAAGTCAGCTCCAACAGACACCAAGTGGTCTAAATCAGAGTGTGCCTCTCAGCTTATATTTCCCACTAAGCTTTTTAAAAGGTGAATAGCCTATACAGGGTGACAAGCTTACAGTAAAATTTTTAACCTCTTTTCTTTATATTTAGAATCAATGCTATGAAGGCCTGCTTTTTACTCCCTGCATCATCTCCTTTTATGTTTTTTAGAGTATTAGACTGTATGTTAGCCTTATAAAAAAATAGCTTTATGTTTTAAATATTTCAATGAGAATAATTTTGTACTGATGACCTAATTAAAATATGCAGCAAACTGTAAGAAGGGCATAATCTGTAGTGAGCTCTGGATTGTGGTCAGCTTGTACTTTTGGGGTAGGATGCCTGGTCTAGAGCTTTGTGATCCATCTCTTAGAAATCATGTGGAATCCAAGAACTCCAGTCCCAAGAAAACAAAAATCAGAACAAACTTCATTTGTTGATACACCTGGAGTTTTCTGCCTTTCTGTGGATTCTCTTCATGGAGGGAAAAGTTACACTTTCTTTACTGGCATAGACTTTTTCTGGACAAATTTTCTTTTGATATTGATCATCCAAAGTACGTCCAATGCCTCTAAACAGAGCAGAGGTAGGGAGGACTTGTGTTCACATCAGTCAGATATGTGAGCCACATCTGGCAACATGAATGGTGTTCAGGAACAGCACAGAGAAGTTTCTCTGGCCACTGGTTTGAAATTTGAGTAGGAGGCTTGACCTGTGAAAGTATCAGATTTCGGAGTTCAAAAGCAAAAAGAAAAGAGAAAAAAAAATCAATGAGTATGAGCTTGTAAACCAGGAAACCTCACTCAAAAGGGAACATGTTGTGTTTCATTTTGAAGTTATTTAAGCCTTTCTTTTTTCTCTTCTTCTTTTCTTACCCTTTAAAAAGATCAATTTCAAAATGAAAATGACATTTTGAAATGAAACGTTCTAGTGCATTCTGAAAATGTTGATATAAAGCATTCTGACATTTCCTAAAACCATTTTCTTTCTTGTGTGCATGTGTATGTAAGGACTACTTGAAGGATGAGACTTGACCTTATAAATTCATACTTGTTGATAGAACAATGCAGGTAGATGTGTGCATAAAAAATGTACTTTTTATTTTGCTAAAAATATTTCATCCAGCCACAAAAAACCCAGAGGAATAGCTGCAGGATTTAACCAATTATTGTGAACTATCTATCTGAAGCAGAACAGTGTTTTGCTGTAGGCCCCAGGTGGTTGCAATTGCAATAGCCACAGCCCAGCCTCCTTCCAAGTCCATTTTCCGTACCACCATGCAACAACCAATCAACAACACAACAGCAACAACAAATTGACAACTGATTTGAAAGCAGCTGCCTTTTTTTTGTTTATGTCACATCAAATGATATATATCAAGTTCCGCTGACACTGGTAGATACAAGGGTGAGAAATGCCCACTAGAATACAAAGGATAAGAATGGAAAGGATCTTCTTGGTCATTCAGTCCTACAAGGCCACCATCACATTTACTTCTTTTAATGATCTGAGCTAGCCACATCTTAAAAACTAAATGTTATATCTGTTAAAACACACACATACTTTGGCCCTGCTACACATCTGTTGAACAGAAGGTCCATAAGCTTGTCTGTTGTTCATGCTCAGATCTAAGGTCTGCATAGGACATTTCAGCGTAGGAGTTTCCATTGTTCTGAAAGGATTTGCAGAGCAAAATACTGTAGAGATTTGTGTCGTTAAGGGATGCTGTTCAGCCCAACATAGTTAATATCTGAAAATCTGCAGGATCCTGGTAAGAAAGCTTTGTTGTAAATGGTCAAGCCTAAATTCCTGGGATCACCTTGCCTATTATGTAAAAGTGGAGCAAAACAGAATTGAAACCCTAGCAGCTTAGCTATTAAAACTTGCAGGAAAAGCAGGACTGCATATGGAAAATCCTGCTTTATTGCCTCTTCTCTTTTTTTTTTTTTTAATATAAAAACAACATGTAATTGGCTTTAATTCTGCTTAAAATTATGGAAGATTTATGAAAAAGGGACTTGAAGGGCTCATTTTCAGTGGATTTGATATTATTGATTAACTGATATTTAGACTCCTGAGGCATCGCTTCTCATTGTGCAAAATAAGCATAAAAACACTACAAGCAATTAATTGCATGTTTTTTGTACTATGCTTTGAGATGGCCTATCAGCCCTTTATTAATATTAATGAGAAGAATTAGTACCAAAGATCAGGGATCCATGATAGCTAGAAGAACCTGCAAGGACCCTGCAGCTCTCATGCTTTATTATTTTTTAATCAAAGTGGCTGACTTGAAGGCACAAAATTAAAGAACGGAGTCCTTTATGATTCCACAATGATTCAAATTAAAATGATCTATACTTGCATAATTCCAATGAGCCATTTTGTGCTAGTTAAAAACAGTTAAAAATTGCATAAATGCATGATTTAAGGGCTGCAGCTTTCTAATCTTAATGAAAGAGCGGGTTTTGGTATATTTTTCAACTTGCACATGTGATCAGAATAAATCCACCAGAGAAGGAGAAGGGAGGGAAAATATATTTGACAGCAATGTTCTGCCAGTAAGTTACCTTGAGAAAAGATGGGATTTGGGATCTGAGATAATATATTCTGCTGGTCTAAATAGACAATTATCTTCTTGTAAGTATATAAAATACCCTGTCCTAATATTATTTCTACCACAACACTGTTTAAATGTCTCATCCAAGATGGCTCTTCTGGAAAACACTATCTATACAGATAGTGATAAAGCAAAGTGTGAAGACCTGACAACATAAAAAAAGCAAGACATGAATAGAAGAGAAAACAATGGACAACCTAAGGTTTTCCTACAAGTGAAGAGCAGAATGAGGGCTACAAGCAAAATACAACTGTGTAGCAACAGTCAGTGGATCATACTGCCTAATAGGTGTGCTACTATAATTTATATAAATTTAACCAATTAATAATTTCCAGAGAACTGTATTATATATAATATATGCAATAAAACAAGAATAAAAAATCCCTAGAGACAGAATCTTTCTGCATTGATTCCTAAAAAAAAAGAGTGCACAATCTATGTAGGGCTGACATACATTAGCTAACTGAAGTGTTGATAGGTGTCTCATCATTGCAGTATGGAAATCACTGCAAGCTGTGAGACCCCCCACAAGACTCCTGAAAATTTCTAAAGCCACTGGTTTATACTGAGATCTGTTTTGCTGTGCCTAGAGTAAGAACATTTCCCATGTGACCTAATTTGAGGTAGGTAGTGTTTGCACTATGCTGGAATCATGACAGCATAAAGGTAGTCTTTTCACAGTGGAATTTTAGTGAGCTCTAACACTTAGTTCTTCATCTGAGGTATGTCAAAGTGCATTGATCCTCAGTGCTTTCGACAAATCCACAAAGAACCACGGTATGGATTGAAAGGTACAGTTCAAATAACTACAGTCAGCCCATAATCTGCATATCATTGATGCAATATAATGGTTCATTAGAGTACTCTGTTGCTGTGTATTTAGAAGTCCTAAACCCATGGATCATGAACATGATAGACTGCACCAATTCTTTCAAAGGGTTTACAATCTATGCTATCAATGTGGATTTAGAAAACAGCAGATTTCCACATGCATAGTCCCTCTGCATACCAAGAAACCTTGATGAACAGAAGATAAGTGCATGAAAAGCAGGAACAATTCTCCGGCTAGGGAAAAGAAGAGTTTCACTCACATTCATTGTACATCCTTTTTTTGCAAACACATATCAGATCTCTGCAAGCTATCAATTTTGTTACCCTTAGCCATGGCAAGAAGTTATCCACAGCCTTCCTGATGCCATATCTAGAGCTCAAAATCTGCAAAGTTGAAAAATGTTGATGTGAATTTTATGACTGGGGCTAATCTGTGATTCTATGAATCTGTAATTGTCAGATCTCAGTTTCTTGACCAGTGTAGTTAAAATAGCATTAGAATAATTGCACGGAGGCTCAAAGTTCCTGTGACGATTTGTACCAAGCTTTGTGGCCCTTCATACTTCAATGCAATGTATGCATGAACAGGTCAACTTCTCTTATAACTTCTCTCAACTTCTCCTGATGAGAAAGACACCCAAAGACAAAATGAGGTGATACTAATCACATCATGTCTCTAATGTTGACTGCAGAAACTTCTGGGCCTTACTCATATCAGCCTCATAAGCTATTCTAGCTTGGATGGATTCTTGACCTGAGTGATGGCCCTGTCACTAATCAGGTCTGAGGTTACCCATGAGGAATTTCTGAGATATCCTTCACCTGAAACAGGGAGAGAGAAGGGAACACAACTAACGCAAATTGTCAATTTTCTTTAGTACACACAGGGGTAAGCTTAATGCAGCTATGTCAGTTTATGAATTTAGACCCAACATGACAACCCACTACATACAGCAGGCCACCTTCATTCCAGCTACCAAATAGTCGTGTATTTTTCTTAAGTTCATAGTTTACTAGATGAGCTGCTATATGTGGTGCACCCACAGTGGCAATCCTCAGCCGTCCGTTAGATGACAGAAACCCCCAAGTGGATGTGAAGGCCTTGTATAGTCAGTTTTCTCTCTCCTTCGCCATGGCTGACTTTGACCATCTGGTACTTCCAATCAGGCTTCTGTGATTTTGCTTTCTGGAACTTGCAAAAAGAAATTTGCTCGGGGACTGAGACTGTGCATGTCGGATAACAAATTTATACAGCTGACATACAATGTACGTGGTCCAGAATCTAAGGCTTGATAATGGAAAACCTGACAAAACTGTAAGTGGTCCTAGTGGGCAATACTATAATACAGTGTTATTATGCCAGGTTTCCGAAAACATGTATTACTCAAGAACTGAAATTACTGTTTGGCAGCTCAGCAGCTTGTAATGCATTGAATAAACTATAGTTTCTGACTAATATTTGCACGCCTGTCTAAGAATATGTAAATGTGACAGCTTCCCTCCCAGAAAAACTAAAATCCCTAGTGAATTGAAGGGCCAAACATGCAAATAAACCTCATGATTCACACATGTGTCTCTCATTTAATTTTTCAAAATGTATTTTGCATTTTGATTATGCTACAAAATGCAGCATGGAGGGAAGAGCAGTGAGAAAAATAGAATAGTGTGTACAACATATTTTTCATATCAAACAATGTGATTTACTTTAATCATTCTAGGAGTAACAAATAACTGCAAGTGCATGCTTTGAATGCCTTCCAGGTGTATATAGGCAGGTTCAAAAAAAAGTGATGCTGTTTATGCTTGCACTTTATAGACCGCAGGCCTGATTTTTCTCTCAATCACACCAGCTTTCCTCTAGCATAATTTTAGTTTTGACTTTAACAGAATTGTTCATTATTTTTACAGGTGTAGAAGTAGAGTGAATCATGCCTCAGACACCTTTGCTGTGGCAGAATTGAAGTGGTTCTTTTTGGATAGCGCTATATCGTCCCACATAAAATTCAGCATTATTCATTTTGATGCCCAGATCAATTCTACAATGCAAAGACTCTCCAAGGAGGCAGAATCCCACTCAGGAAATTTACCCTAGCAGCCAACCTCCCTGAGCAATGCACAGGTAGCAGAGCCCAGCACTGGGCTTCCTCAGCTCTTTGAGGTGCAAGGGAAAAGTTTGCAATAGTTTCCTCCCCATGAGATCAGTGAGGACAAAGAGCAGGAAAGTGAAATACATTCCTTAAAAACTGCTCTGCCAGAGCAGATGGCAGATGTCCTCCAGCAAATCTGCTTGCAGAGCTTGAAGACGTGACTTCTGCCAGCCCTCAGGCTCACAGCCTCGAACCTCTTTCTCCAGTGGATTTGTAACAGCAAAGGAACGTCTAGCTGCACCTCAGCAATTCAGCTCACAGTTACATCCACTAGTGTAATTGCAATTTAACTTCCAAGGGGCACAACAGTGGGATGCTAGTGCCAACCCTTCGCTCGGGGATTAGCAAAGAGTCAAGTGTGGCAAGCAGGGTGGTGGCAAGGTCCAGGATTGCTGTGGGAATGTTTTCCAGGAGATGCCTCTTCACACTCAAATACTGGTGCTTTGCTAGTCCCGAGCTTTGCTGCACAATGTCTGCAAGGTAAATGTGCCTCGGAAGTAGTTTACTCAGCCTGTCTCTGCCCCACATTAAAATTAGAATATTTGAGACTCAGCTTTTCGTACTCCAAACAAACTATTTTGGTTGGGCTACAGGGTATTTCTACTTGTTTTCTATTGCTTGACAAATGCCATGAAGTAGTGTTCACTTTCTTCTCTTTACACTGCTGCTTTTGAAAATTAAAAAAAAAAAAAATAGTAGCAATCCGTTTTGTTTTGTTTCAGTTCTGTAAGCTGTTTTTGTCTTCATCCAAAAAGTGAACAAACTGCAAACACACCCACAAACGCACCCCAAAAAGAAAAAAAATTCACAAAAGCATGCCTTTTTTTTCAAATTTGAAAAACAGATTTTTTTTCAAGTACTGTTTTCCAATCAGCTCTAAGGTAATACAAATGATAACCAGGGGAAACCAGAGGAGGCGATTTTTTCATAACTGTCAAATAACAACAACATGAAGCAGAGACAAATATCATCCTGAAATTAATCGCCCAGAGTGGATCAGAGAATGTCCTCTCTTTCTACCCAAAAGATGCATTACACTTTCCTATCTTTATTCATATAGAGATACAGGCAGGGAAAGCTGTCTCCAAAAGCTATTTCTTAAAGATACCATGAAATAGAAAGGTTAATAGTTAGCACTACTAAAAGTCCCATTATTAAAACTGCTTTGCCATGCAATACCAGGACAAATGGAAAATGAAAATTAGCCTAGACATCTAAAACCGCACAGAGGAGATTCAGAGTCTCTGGGGTTGTCATTCCTGCATCTTTACATGATAATCAAGCAGGTTTTGTGTACTTACTGTAGTTAATGCCACCTCTTCCCATTTTCATTTTGTTGCAAGTGCAGAAAATATAACCAATAATGTTCATGTTCTTTTTTTTCTTTGAGGGGAGGAAAGGAGGAAAAAAAAAAAGAATTTAATTGACAGATAAAACGGATGTAGAAAGGGTAATTTCATTTTCCATCAGAAGAAGTAAGGTTTTATGTTGGGAATTAAATTAACAGCACATGAAATTGGCTTTTCCTAAGTTCATATTTTTTAAACTTTTTTTTATAAGAAGAAAAAGAAGTAGAAGAAGAAAGGAAAAGACCCCAAAACAAAGGTAGAGTTATAAAAAGCCTGACAATGAGCACAGATGATTTCCAAAGATGATAAAGCTTCTCCATTGCTATGTGGTTGTGGGGGTCTCTGCTTTTCAATCACTCTGCATTTTCTGCTTGTGTGATACTAAAAAGTTATGCTTATAAATGTTTCCTGATTTCTGTGTGTGATGTTCCATCTTTCGACTCCAGCTGGTTTCAAGCTGCACTCCCCATCCCACATCTTTTCCTCTCTTTCCTCAGCTTATTCATGTTGCCTGCAGGTTGTGATTTATCTTTGCAGTTAATACATTTGTATTCACATAATTTTTTGCTTCTGTTTGGCTAGGCAAATCTCAATTGGAATACCAATATGTATGGATTTCCATATTGTCATCACCGACAAAACAGCAATGTGGAAGTGAAAAAAAAAATCTAAGTGATGAGGAAGAAAAAAATATGCAGAAAAGGGAAAATCATTTTGTAATCACTGAGTGTGCTGGGTTCTCCCTCCCTATTTTAATGCATAAAAGTGAATTTAATGAAAAGCAAAAAAAAAAAAAAAAAAAAAAAAAGACTTGCTAATGTTGTGCTTAGGAGAAACAAAGAGGATTTTACAGAGCGATCTCTGGGAATCAAGTAAACAAAATGATACATTATCAAGGGAAAAGTAAAAATCAACTGTGGACCAAGGGCAGAAGTGCATGTGTGCACACACACAATTTGTTATTTGTCTATGAAATAACCCAGAAAAATGGTAACTGCTAAAATGAGAGACTGAGCAGTGTAATCAGCTAAGAGGGCTAAATGCTTTTGAAAATTTGGAGGTTATAGGTGAATCAAAAACAAATATTGTTCTCAGGTTGAGTCACATGACCACAACAATAATTTTTATTATTTTAACCTTAAAATGTCAGTTATTGTGTTTTCACTAATAGAATACCCCTCTATACCAGAAGGTCAGGTTTTGCAATATTTGCCTCGAATTAATTTTCTAGTCCAACTTGCAAGGAATTGAATGGAAACGGTATTATTTTCAGAAGTATCCCATAACTTTGAATGTCCCTGAAGTGAATGCCAGCTCCAGGTGCTCTAAATCTTCAAGCAAATATTCCATGTATAAATATATGTGTATATGCATATTGATATATGTTTGCACATACCTGTTTGATCGTATAAGTAAAAATCTGTTGGAGGTAAGCTACAGCAATGTATGTGGGGACAGGATCACAGGGAACACATGGAAAAAACACGTGGTTGAGAAGGAGATTCAGCCTTTTCCCACTGAAGTCTGTGAAAATGTCACCTTTGATGGAAGAGTGCCGGTGCCATGGTAGAGAGCTGATTAAGGCTAAAGGCTTCTTAATGAATGCAAATAATGTTCATATCCATGATGATGTGTGGCCCATCAATGCCACTGATGTCAGGGGAAATAAAAGCCCTGCTGATTTCAAAGACATCTGGATTAAATCTCTCCAGCAAAGTCTTTTAAATTAGAAAACCTATATAAAAGTGCCTTTTTGTTTTTTTTTTACTTCTTTTCTAACTATTCACCTGATCCTACAAACATTTACTTCCATAATTTATTTCTTATTTGTATGCTTGTGTTGATACAGTGAAAATTAGGTGCTAAAACTACTTTTGAGGGCTCTTTAAGATGAATTGTCTTTGTTTAGATATTATTCAAGGCATTTGGAGCACCCAAGCATGTGCAGTGACTTTTCTTGATAAGTGTTCAGATCCATGATATTATCTTGGTAACTGCAGTGATGGTGCTTCAGTTGTGGAGTAGTAATGCAAGGACAGGTGTGATTCATATGCCCAGGCTTAGATATTTGGCTGAGTCTCTAGCTCTGATGTGGTCATCCTGGAAAATGTGGAGGGAAAGAAGTGCCTCCAAGGAACAATTGCTCTAACTTCAGGACAATTATCCAAAGCAGGCTTGAAGAATCCTCTTCTGCAAGTATTTCTTCCCACTGATAGAACAGGATCTTCCAAGGCAATTAATTTGAATATTGATATGTCATTTCTGGACATTAGTTTGCAGGTGAATATGGTTTTGATCTGTTGTATCCATGCAGGCAGTTTTAGTAAGACAAAAACAAAATCAAAACAAGTATTATTTCGGGCATATTCTGCTCTGCCTGGAGAGAGGATGCGAGACAGGAGCAACACATGACAGATGTCAGTCATCTTAAGGCCAGTTACTTAATACTGTAGTGTATGTGTACATTACTGTACTGAAAGAACTACATAACTTAGCTCTGTAATGAGAAGCAAATTCCAGCTTCTAAGAGCATATATATCTGTACATACATATATATATAAATAACCATATACTATATATATATACACACACACACAAATATATATCTACATTTGTATGTAAACATCCCCACGTGTCCCCATGCATCCCCACGTGTCCACACATGCCCCTACATGTCCCCACATGTCCCCATTATCCCCACACATCCCCACATGTTCCCACACTTCCCAACACATCCCCACACGTCCCCACACATTCCCATGCATCCCCACACGTCCCCATGCATCCCCACACTTTCCCACACATCCCAACATGTCCCCATGCATCCCCGCCCATCCTCACATGTCCCCACATGCCCCTACACATCCCCACACATCCCCACGTGTCCCATTGTATGTAAACATGCAAATTTACAGTTATAGACCTCTCTATATATGTGCATACATGTGTATTTCATTTCGCAAAGACTGCTCTTTCCTCCCTTTCTTCCAATGCTGTAGATAGAATCTGTCAGCAGGGGGGACACTTTACAATGATAAAAATTTACATTAAAATTCTTGGTTGAAAAAGAAGAACATGAAGAAAGAGAAGAGGGAGGGAGGAGAGAAATAAGAATAAAAAGAAAGAAGGAAAGAGAAAGAGAAAAAGAAAGAGGAGG
>NW_010587867.1:9685-51661 GCF_000705375.1 Tinamus guttatus | reverse complement strand
AGAAAGAAAGAAAGAAAGAAAGAAAGAAAGAAAGAAAGAAAGAAAGAAAGAAAGAAAGAAAGAAAGAAAGAAAGAAAGAAAGAAAGAAAGAAAGAAAGAAAGAAGGAAAGAAGGAAAGAAGGAAAGAAGGAAAAAGAGAGAGAGAAGCAGGCATGTGAGAGAAAAGTATGCATTTGGGGATAAGAGCATTCTCAGAACATAAGAGCTTTATCTTGATTTCAAGCTCTCCTTCTAACAATAAGGGATAGTATCTCAGAAAATGGGACTTTTTTGCTGACCTATTGAAAAAATAAAGCTCAGTGAAAAAAAAAAAAAATCTCCATTGCCAAGATATTTCCTTTTTCTTACCTTTCTGCTGATAAGAGCTCTCAGTGTTTCTGGATAAGAAGAGATACTTTATTGTCTCCTGCAAAGATATAAGAGAAAAGAGGGGAGAAAACAATGCCTTTTGTTAGAAGGGAAACTAACTGCAATTTGAAGAGCGATTGTAATACACAGTATTGCTGAAGGCAAACAGAAACTAAAAAGTAAGCTCTTTAGAATATTATCCTTCCTTAACATTTTGATAAAGTTCCTTAAAATGGGAGCCACTTTTGCCTCTGCAGCAGTTTAATTTCCTATAATCATCTCTGATGGAACAGATGATACACACAGAGTTACCCCAGGTATTGTTTAAGTGGGGACTGAATTACTTTTATACCATCACTGAATGATTGAAAAAAGGAAGGAAAACATGTTTCCAACATTGCTTTACTTCCATGCTGCAAGCCCAGCATAGTGATGCTCTTTCTAATCCTGCTTTAACTGCATTCCAGAAGTATTCACAAGTCATTTTTTTTTAAGCTGTTAAAAGGAATGTGGAAACAACACTGGGTGGAAAGCAGAGGCAATGTTCATTATCAGGTCTGGAAGAAAAGGACTTTTTGAAGAGTAAACCCACAAACTACAAGACTTTGAGGAATTTGCTAGTTATCTTTTCCACTCGGGTGACTTCAGGCTTTGCTACCGAATTGAAACACCATTTTCTGAACAATAATACTATACATTTCTGACATCACAAAAGAATTCTTTTAAAGCATAAAAAACATATTTCCCTTATGTAATCAAAAACAAAACTCTATAAATTATATTGCAATATACAGCCCAGTTCCTCCATTCAATGCATTTAAATGGTATGTGCTGATTAAGCTCTTAGTCATTTATGTTAAATGTCTAATGAAAAGCTCTTTGAATCTGGTTTAACCCATATTAAATGCCCTAGTGGTGCCCCTGGAATTAAAAGAGAAGAAGAAAATTAATCCTATTCTTTGTTCCCTTTATACATTTTAATAAATTATACTGCATCTTCTTAATGCATTTATGTTTCAGACAAAATGCCAAATGGTTTGATCCTTTCAACAAAAAGCCAAGGAATGAATTTGCACATTAAAATGTAGAGTGATTCAACAATCCAAGGCATAGCATTTTCCAGAAGGAGATGATGTGTTTTCTATGTTTCTTAATAACCCCGCACGATGATTTCTGCTTTGTATGTAAGTAGGCTCTGTTGAAAGTTTGCTAAGTTTATTTTTTTTATTTTTCCTTCACCCTGTACAGCTTAACAGAACAAACACAATTTTCAAAATGCAATAGATCCCAGAGCATAATGCTATGTTGGTATAAGGGCTTCAGTAAGCTGGCAGTTGACAAGAGCATAGATAGCCAAAATAAATTCAGAAGAGTCAGAGTGTCCTCTTCATGCATTATTTACGTAGAACCATAGAAATTCAGCATTGAAAGTGACCTCCAGAGCTTGCCCAGTGGCTCCTTCAGGTCTAAGGTAAAATCATATGGCCAGACAATCATTGAGAGATGTTTATCAAACCTGTTTTTAAAAATCTTCAAGGACGGGGATTCCACCACCTCTATAAGTCACCAGTTTTTCTCTTCTCTGTCGTTACAAAAAGAAAAAAATATCTGACTTGCTCCTATCACCATCTCTGTTTTCCAGGATAATTGGCTGTAGAATCAGCTGACTGTTCTTTGCTTTCCTTCCACAAACCTGGAAGTAGTAGATTGATATTAGTGAGCACAATTTAAAATCTAGTGACAGGTAAGTTGCTATAAATTTTAGACCAGATCAGTAAGGTAATTTTAAGATATTCCCTAAAGTAATAGGAATATATTAAGGAGAAAAATGTTGACAGTGATGATGATGATGGCAAAATAAAAACAAAATAAAACAGGAGATGGAAATAGTTGTGTTCACAAAGTTCAAGATATGGGACTGAGATTACAACTGAGAATTGTTTATGTGCATATGGAGAAGAATGGGAAAAAAAAATCACTTAAAAATTTTCTGTTTTGTCCTGATAACTAAAACATTTATTTAAAAAATCTCTGAAACCTACCTGTATTAGGAAAATCCTTATCTGCAGATTTCTAATGAGAATCTTCAGACAGACTTTTAAACCTAAACATCATGTACTATTCCAAAACTTTTATGTCTTTATTTGAAGAGGAGGCTCTTTATTTGTTTTGAATCCTCTCCTGGTTCCTCATCTCTCCAACCATTTCTAGACCACTCATAAATAAATGTGGTAAATTTGCACATTGTGGCCATTTAAGGCTCAGGACATACCTTCAATCACTTTATCTAAGAGTACATGATATGAAAGGGCTTGCTAGACTGCTTGTTTTAATGCAGGATTTCTTACTTTGGGAAAAAAAATGTCAGAAATGACAAAGTTGGATTATAGTTATGAGTTGGGAAATACTTAAAACAGCTTGCTTTGTTATAGCCAGTACTGCGAGGAAAGAATTGGAAGGGGCTAAACTGACAAGGAATGAGGAAATGAGGGATTCATCCTTGGAAACTTAGGAAAAGTTATCTACTGGGCTAGCTGCACCTTGTTCCCTCTCAGTATAGCTTTAAACTGCAGTGCATAAAAATGTTATGAATGCTTCTGGGCCCTAATGAAAACATAAAGTAATGGATAAAATCCCAAGAAATTCAAGGACATTGCTGATGGACATGAGGGGGATATAAGCAGAGAAACCAGCTGCATAGCAAATACCTCTACTACTCTTTATTTCAAGTAGATAAGAAAGGGAATGATGGGAATAAAACTCATATGAGTGTATTTAAAGAAAAACTCTGCCCTGTACTGTATCTTTTCCCTCCCTCATGAAGCCATGCTCCAAACTGCTGATGAAGCAGCATCAGCTCACAAACATCTGCAAAGCCCTGGCACAGGCTTCCCCAGTTTGCATTTGCCAGCTTGCTAGTCAAGAAACTGCAGTTAGTGGCAGGTTGGAAGAGAGGGGTCCTCTCACAAGCAGATCTTTCATCTAGGGAAAAAGCAGGCAACATAGGCTGATGTTTATATGATAGCTTTCCCCACTCCAAATCTATCCGAATATTCATCCATGGCGATGCTCTCCACTTGCCTCCTGCCATGTTACAACTCCCTTTCATAGGGCATCACTCACCTTTGCATCCTCAGCTGTAAAATAAATGATTTGGGCTGAAGTGTTCTGTTGGGCACAGAACAGCTGGTACTCGCCACTGAAAAACCCAGCAACACCTGGTTTCAAATACTCAGGCAGCAAATTCCCTGCCCCAAAGCCAACGCTCATTATTCAATCCAGATAATGGACCATTCATACAAACTTCTGCTATTTAAACCTCAGCTTCTGTAACCAACTAGACTCTCCATTTCCATCAGTAGACTCAGCTTTGCCTTGGCTTCAGCTTTCTCCAGCTGTTCATTGGACAGACTTTTCCATACACCTGAAAAGCTTTTCCTACTAACAAATATATATAGCTTTAGCTATTTCAAGCTGTTTTCTGTGTAATAGTTCCTGCAGCTCTTCTCATCTTGGTGGACTCCTGTGGAGCTATTATCTAAAACCCATACTCTCTGGTCTTATATCTTCATTCATTAGATGTCATCTTCTAAATATAAATATTTTTTCCTCTTACGCGTTGTTTGACACATCTGCCTGAAGTGCTGTATTTACCCTCAATTCTTTCCTTTAATATTCCTAAGTAAGGGATGTTTACCAGCTGTATCCAAACGAGGAACTTAAGGAAAAATTTCTTCGCGGTGAGGGTGACGGAGCACTGGAACAGGCTGCCCAGAGAGGTTGTGGAGATCTTCAAAACCCGCTTGGGCGCAGTCCTGTGCCACGTGCTCTAGGTGACCCTGCGTGTGCAGGGTGGGGTTGGACTAGATGATTTCCAGAGGTCCCTTCCAACCTTAAGGATTCTATGATTCTGTAGACTGAGGAAGAGCTAGAAAATAGAGGAAGATCACAAATGCTTCTTTTATCTCTATGTTTTGTGAATGTGGACAGATTTCTTTGGACTGTAGGTTTCTTGGTTATGTCTTACAGTTTATCATCAGAATTGCACCTTTGTTTATAGAATAACAGGAGGTACATACAACTCAGGTTTCAGAATAGTATGTCACATCCATAATTGGAGATCAGATCTCTGACAATTTGAAATCTGGATCTATGTCTTGTTGTACCATAGCATTAGGAACAGTAATGTTCTCTCTACATTATTGAAACTTACATGGACCTATACTGTCCTTATGGGTTTATTTCAGCAGCCTGAACTCTCTAATTGTCTTCTTTTTATTTCCGTGCTCAAAAGAAACTATCAATATCATTTTTCTTTTGCAGGACCCCAAACAGCAACAAATAATTGATTTAATGTCCCAGGCTTTCTCATTAGAGCCACTGTGAAGGTTTGGACATCCTTCCTAATCAATGAACTGTGGGAATAGGGGGAAATCTGCAGTGACTTCATTGTCTGCCTGCCAGTTGCAAGAATTATTCCAGAAGTTATATGTTAACAACAGATTTGGTAGATCAAAAGCTTTGTTTATGGAAAAGGTTTGTCCTAGGAATAGAAAACTTTGATGCTCCTGAGTAATATAAATGTTCTTGGTGTATTATCTAGTGACTATAGAACAGTTAAAATATTCATATCCTGTTCAAAAGACAGGATTAATTTATAACCCCATATTCTCAAAAAATGATCCCATTATGTTTCTCTATAATGTCCATTTCCTGGCCCCAAAAGAAATTTTGACAGAGCAAGGACAGCAAAGTTTGTTACATTGTGTATTTCAGGTGATTGAACTGTGATGGATGTTTTAAATATGGAGTAAAAAGATAGAACATGAGTTTTGACAAAACATAACGAATGGCTTCTCTTTTTCTTTCTGTCTCATCTTGTCACCTTCATAAAACTACTATGCAATCTAGTTGTGGAATGGACCTAGAGACCTAACATAGCACTCAAAAAACAGCTACGATGAAAAAAAAAATGGTTAAATGGATAAAAGATATCTCTTCATTTTTTTAAATTTTCATTTAAACTGTGAAACCCATTGCTTCCAGGAAATGCTAAGACAGGGAATGCAACACTGGGCTTACAAAGAAATAAAGAGAGATAAGAGGAGTACCTAGATTTCAGATATTGATGGGATATTTTGCTTTATCTAAAGAAACAAACAAAAAAAAGAATGTAAGATAAGGAAATAGCTCTAAAATCTTTAACTGTAGAAAGATTTAAGAGAGAGGATTTAAGACAGACTCTATCGAGTATGTATCAGGGATATAAATAAAGAGTAACAACATTTTTCAAATGATATATTAAGACTTAATTTATGCCTTACTATACAGTCATTTCCGATTCCCAGAGTGCAAATATTACCATCTCTTTCCAGAGAAGAGGGCGTATGTTCCAATGCTTTATGAAAGAACTATTTTCCTGCCAAGCACCATCAAGGCATAGTTGAAAGAAAAAGTCTTAAAGACCCTCTTTTCCTCTTTCTGTACATTTATTGTTATTATTATTTTCCACACCTTACTTGTGGAAGCTCCTTACCCTAAGCTGGCAACCTCTTTACACTGAAGTAAATCAGCCAATCTACACAAGGGTATCGAAGACTGGAATGGCATAATGTGGTTCTTCTACAGTTAAGTGAGCTGAAACTTAGTGATTTTCCACATGTAGCTAGAGAACTCTTTATAGAACTCAGAATACCTGATCCTCATGAAGATGATATGATTCATCTACAGCCTACTATACTGCAGCAAGGCCTGCCTCCTCCAGCAAGCTTTAGACTTAGGTGCTACAAGCCAACCCTATTTTTCATTTAAGGGACTTTTTTCTTTTCTTTTTCCCCTAAAAATAATTATTTGATTCTGTAGACCTTAAAGCTTTCCCCTTACTTTTAATTAGATAATTAAACCCTGAGTTCAGGTCATAATATGCTGCATTAATGTCCATTTGTTTTCATTATATTAAGTTTAGTGAGAGATGCTTAAGTGAATTTCGTATTAATTTGATACATTCTTCCTTTTGGACTTTTATTATTTATTTTGCATGTCTGCAGGAAAAAAAAAAAAAAAGAGAGAGAGAGAAGCAAATAATATAAGAAAAAAAAAAGTTTTTTTTTTATTTTTTTTGGAGAACAAAATTATCCGTGACATGGGAGTCAGTTGGCATAGTATTGTTATAATGGAAATGGCATAAATCTACATCCAATATTTTTGAAAGTCGCTAGTGATCATGATCAAGCCATCTCACAGTTTTGATTTTTGACTTTTTTGGATGTCAACTTTTGTAACATTTTAAAGAAGTTCCATTTGAACCATAGGTTGATAGGACAGGGAGATTTTGAATTCTTAAAATTCTATCTAGCAGACTTGTAAAATAAGTTCCAGAAGAAAAGAGGAATATTTCATAGCATACCACTGATTTTGCTTTCATTATTCTCTGTAGAGATTTAATCTGCATCAGGTAATAAACGGATGTTATAAGTCAGGTTACTCTCAATTATGCTGTATTTTTTTTCTTTATGTTTGTTAGTTTTTTTCCCCCCGCTATCTTGCAGTGCAGGAGAACAGCAATTGTGCTTAATTTTTCACAAGATGAAACTGAAAATGCTGAACCCAAGTGGCATGCTTAAAACCACACAGAAAATGAATAGCTACCTGTCCTGCAACTTCCTTTTAAAAGACCTCCCTGGCCTTGCCAGAAAGTTGGCAGATAATCATCCTTTAACATGACAGCTCCATTAATGCTGCCCTGACTGTTTCCTTGCTGAGTCATAGCAAGAGGCCTCTCTTATGGTACACCAAGAGCATCAGCTCCTTACCAGCAAACAAGGAATTTTCTACAAGCTCCGTTCACAGAACCAGGAATGGGAATGGGAATGCCATTGAAGCCACTGGTTGGAAGAAAAAATGGAGTTGCAAATGAAGAGCATTTATGCAAAGACTTGGATATTTCAGGATCCCTGCAAGCAAGTGTGGGCTTGTTAGGACTATAACACTAGGTTTATTGACACAAATACACTATGAAAACTCACTGCAGTCACATAAACCAGACTAAGTACCTGAATAAGTACATCAATGTAATTTCTGATGGAAACTTAATGTAGAGAAATGATGCTGAAACCAAGATCTTCAAATAAGAAATGTGAGGTTGCCTTATGAGTTTGGGTTGGGCTTGTCATCTTTTAATGTTTACCTCCAAATTAAAAAGAAAGGGGTAAAAAAAAAAAAAAGAAGAAAAAAAAAAAAAACTCCAAATGCTGAGACACTTCTATCCTTTTACCTTTTTGCCTATTGAACTTAAAACATTTCCAATTTTTTTTGAAAAGGGTTGTTTCTTAGTCTGTATAGTACGATTTTTTACAGCACCTAGAATCCAGACACACTGGGACAGTGATTTTTTTGAGGGTGTTGCATAGAGCTCTTTATTTAAATTTATTTAAAATATTTTTTTTCAGGAATATGACAACAGGGCATATTACAATGACTTTTAGTTACATTTATTTGTGCATGCATACCACTTAGATGGGCTTGAATGATATGGTACAAAGCACTGCATGCATTTAAAATGGCTGTATATTGGAAGAATAAAACATGCTGCCTTTTATAAGCTGTGCTTCTGAAAGATTTCCCTGGCTAAATGTGACATTTATAAATCTTAGGTCATTTTCAAGACATAATGTGATAACCCAGGTACTTTAGGAATGAATAAAATCATTTGCTAAAAAAAAAAAAAAAAAAAAAAAAAAAAAAAAAAGTGTTCTATTCAAATATTAAGATTTTCTACTCTAATCAATTGAATATCTTGGAATTATGCAGCACTAAACAGCCATAATTTATGAAGCAGTGTAAGGCCATTCAGACCAAAGCCTTGCACCTAAAGTCAGGCTACTGGGACAGGAGCAGTGATGGGGCCGGCTTCTGCAAGCCATCCTGCTCCTTGCCAATCTTATTTAAATTTTATTTCTGTCCAAATTGAAAAGATTAGATGGTAATTAGCAGTTTCCCCACCAGTCCTGATTCTGCCTCTCTAAACAATCTTTTGATAATGATCCCATCCCTCCTCCCTACAACTTCAGGGAAATTTCAGAGCCAAATATTAAACAGGCAGTTATGAAATTGTGCTCGACCACCTGTTCTCTTGACCTGTGGCCGACCCACTTAACAAAGGACTCTATATCTCAATTAGGCCAGGTGATCCCAGAGATTGCCATTCCATAATGAGTAGCAGGCTCTTCCCTCAAGTTTATGAAAAGCTCTTTCCAAGAAGGTACCTCCTCTGCAAGGGAAAGAAATGTCAAAATGATGGCCTGTCAAAATCTTAGCTTAAAAAAAAAAAATGACTGGTACAAATACAGGAGTAGTATAAATAAGGAGGGATTAAATATTATGACTCTTCTTTGTAGGAAAGATGCTTGAAGGGTGGATGTGAAAGATACGAAATCCTGGGTAAGATCAGCTAAGCTGTGTCATTCCAAAGGTTCATCTAAAACAATACCCTGCCTTTGAAAGTGGCCAAAAATAGATGTCCAGTAATGAGTAGAAGATCAAGGTTAGTATATGTGATATTTCTTCTCACTATCCTCCAAGTCTCTAATAATTGCAGCTCATGGTTTTTGAGCTAGAGATGGGTTCTACAGAAGCAATTATCCTCAGTGACCTTGTCCGGTCTCCCCTTGAAACCATGCAGACTTTCAGAATGGACGACATCCTGTGGCATGGAGTTCCATGACCTAATTAATGCAGAAAAGCTGAATAGAGAGTGATTCATTCATTATTTCTCAGAATACAAGAACAAGAGAAATGATCAGGCAAAGGTTGAAAGCAGAAGAACTACTACTTATACAAAGCAGTGTGGGTGTGCTGCTACTGTGTGTTGTGGAAAATAAAAGTATAAATGGATTCAAAAATGTTTTGACATGAAGAATACCTCTAGCTATGGTTATTAAATATGTTGATTTATACATATATGTTTCAGGTCTGGAAGAGCAGTCATCATCAGAAGGTGGAAGGCTTTTCAGGGAGATGAATCATGTGCCATTATACATATTTCTGGTATACATACAAAAATTTTAAAAATCAACCAGTTTGGAGGTATGATTCAAACGGCTCTTTTTTTCTTGTCAAGTAGATGCCTTCATAATCTAATGAACTTGCTTCAGATCTTTTATGGTTGTGGCAAGGGAGTATGTTAACTGTGATGGAAGCAAATGGAAAGGAAGAACAACTGGGAAACAAATAAATTGAGATGGGACAAGTTACTCGCTATTTATACTCTCTCTGTGAGAGCCATCATGGTTGAAAATCCTGTTTCACACGATGCTTGAAGAGGAGGTTATTAGGGGAATGGAAGGTTGGAGAAACATTGTACAATAAAGGAAAGAAAGGCAACAAAAATAAGAGTAAGAGGCATAAAGGAAGAGAAAACAGGCAGAAAGATTAGACAGGAAATCAAAGAAGCCATGAGAAAGGAAATTCTAATGAAAAAAAAGTAAGGAGATGCAGATCTAATTGAGAAGACAATGAAAAATAAAAAAGAAAAAGGTAATTGAAGAAGAAGTAGAAAATGCATAGGAAGAAGAGATGGGAGGGGAAAAAAAAAAAAAGACCTAAAATATAAATTGGAGAAGGGAGAAAAAAAGTAAATTTGAAGTTAACTCTACTTTGAGTGAAGCTTTGAACAGGATGACCTCCAGAGACTCTGTCTAACCTAAATTGTAATGTTTCCTAGAATGAAAAAACCTATATGTTAAGCTTCAAATTATTCTACTTGTGGTTGTGCTGGTGGATATATTTGCCTGATGGATTTTAAGACGCTGGGAGATTGAACATTTCAGGGGATGGAACCAAGAGTCAAAGATTCTTTGAGGCAGTAACAGAAGGAAAATGTGCTTATTTCCCTTGCAATATTTGTGGCATGGATTTCTACCAGCTAGCCTGTGGACTGAGGAACTGGCCTAGACCATTGTATAAAAATACTTTCCCCAGCAAAACTGGGGTATGACAGATTATTATCTACCTGAGATACAACTCCGTTATAACCCAAAGGCTTATCCTTCAGTTTTCGCAAAGAAAGCGCTACCAAACCGTAGAAGAACACAATGAAGTTCTCAAAGTATTGCATGAAATCCTCTTGGTATGCCATTGTCCCTATGGAGAATCATTTCTCTGCGCATTTACTTGTACAGCCACAAGGCTTAAAGACTCTGTCTATGAGACCATTAAGATTAATGCATGACGAGGCACACTGTTGCTAAAAATAGCTAAAACAGTTTCTAGTTCCAAGGGTCTATGCAAAAAATGAGAGAACAAAAGGCTTCAACTAACAACGGGAGATTCTGAAGAAGTGTAAAATAATAATGATGAAGTTATTTCAGGCAATGGCACAGAGTATGGGCACAAGACATGCGGAATCTTTCCTTGGCTCTGCTACTTGGTCATTTCATGAACTTTTCAAGTCACTTCACAACCCAATGCCTCAGTTTCCTGACATATAACTTTGAGATAAAGATGTTGCTATTTTATGCAGTGTACTTGGACTTGGACTTCTATAGGTGAAAAGTTTATAAAAGCATACGAGAATTTATTTTAAATGTAACAATATAAATCAAGTAAAGGCAGTATTTTTTCTGGAAAGAGTAAAGCGTGTTCCAAAACAATCAATGGGTTCACATCTTGCCCTATTCTTTAACCAGCTCATAAATTAATTGCCATGATGAAAAAAAAGAAAATGCTGGGCTCTAAGCTAGAAAGCCATTGAAATACTGAACTGAAAGTTTTATTACCCTCTACAATCAATGTCACTAATTCTTCGAGTATTTTAATGTACACAATTGCAGTTCTAAGCCTACAGTCACAAATGTGTATTTGGAGACTGCTAATGGAAAAATCAAACATGAATACTGTTTTCCATTTCTGTCTCTAGCTCATGGGATCGACATGGTAAGGCAGAGTGAAGAGAGAGACTTACTTCTTCCCTCACCAACCATCACAGAAACAGACAGGTAGTTTTTGCTTTCTTCTCCTCAAGTAGGCTAGGGTTTTGCTAAGATACTTCAAACAAGACAGGTCACTAAGGAAACAGATGAACATAGATAATTGCACAGAGCGAGTGATGGCTATTCTCTGCAAGCATTACCTGTGCCATAACCTCATCTAAAGACAAATGGAAAAAAAAAAAAAACATAAATGTCTTATAAATGTCTTATAGATATATGTGTAACAGGAAACTTTAACTCAATAAGGTGAAACCAACAAATTAAATTTTATTTAAGAATCACGTGTGTGTCCATAGTCATCTTTTGCTGCCTCTAAATGAGGTCTGGTCAGGAAAATAAATTATTTTTCCCCTCTATTTGGTATTGGAAGGATCACTCTTATGAAAAGATGACAAAATGCTTGATTTTCCTGACAAGTGACTAGAGATAATCTTTCTCTGAAAGTAGTTAATCCAGGTGTATTACGTCTCCTCAGCATGAGACTCCAGACTCCCTCAGAACTACGGAAGATCTTACACCCTATGCACCCCAGCGGCAGTGATAGGGAAACCCATGAGATGGTGAGGACCCTGGAAATTCAATCCTCTTTTTAAATGCTGATCACTCTATGGTCAGGAATATAAATTACTGGGGAAAATTCAAGTCCTTGTCACTTGCATTGTTGGATCCACCAGAGAAATTTCTTAGTATTAGTGAGACTCAGATGCACTGAATATTTTTCAGGATATTATTTTATATTTCTGAAGTGCATTTATACATAATTTACTTGTAGGTCTATCCACAGACCATTTCTTTCTTAACATGTAGAGCAGCTATTCTGCACTTTAGAACAATTCACCTGGTTTCATATCTTGGAGAAGTTTCTCACCACTGACTTATTCTTTCTATCCAAAGTTAAAAGCATCAGCCCTTGAAAAATGTTTTTCTCTGTAAAAAAAAAAAAAAATCCATCTTTGTTGTTTGCTTGTTTATTCTTCTCTTCATTCAGAGTCTGCTGCCACTCTTTGCAGTCCTTCTGTTTTCCTGTCAATTAAAATGAAACCTCAGCATCATTTCTGATGTCTTTGCTGTATGGCTGTGCTTTCTCTGGTCTGTTTGCTTATGAGGTTAAATAATGGCCTACCAAGTCAAAAAAAAAAAAAAAAAAAAAAAAAAAGGACAATAATACCACTATGATACCACTACCCTGTGAATAGTAGAAACAATTAGATTTATATTAATATCCATGCATTTTAATTTCTTTGGGACCTTGAGGATGGAAATTATCAAAGAAAATCTTCACTCTTCCACCCTTCCTTTGCCAGACAAACAGGATTGATGCATCAGCTACTCAGCTGGTCTAAACTGGTATCGTAACAGGCTTATGTGGTAGTTTTGAGGCAAATTTTAGGTTATTTTAGGTTATGTCTTTAAACCTTACATGGCTAAGCTCCACTTTTTAAACACAACTGCACTTTCTTACAAGCATGATGTCTGGTTACCATCAGAATAAAAATAACTTTTGTGTAAATGTATGCAGAATGGGCCACATAATTAGCAGGGAATCATCAGTCAATTAAAATCGACTCTCCACAGTTCTTCCAGAAAAAAAGCAGGCCACAGACCAGGCCATCCTAAAAGGGCTTGATACAGACCATCTAACCAGCATTTGATGCCTTAATGTATATGTGATTAAACAGCAGCAAGAAGACGAGAAAATAATGTATGAAGCAAGTCAAGAAAGCTTCTGGTGGGTAACTCTGTTAGCATCTTTTCCTTATGCAGATACGTGTTCTGAATATCTCTAAATTGCCTAGAAAGTTCTCCTGTGACCCTCATGAAGCCCAAGAACTGCCTGCCATTTTGAGGAATGGAGGATCAAAGATAACCTAGTGACACCCTGAAATCTGGCTTTGTTGCTCATGTCAATAGAATGAAACCAATCTTCCCAGATAAAAACACAAGGGTTGATTCTATGTGAATCAACCAGCATGTTTTATTTGATTTCACAAGACTGTTAAATAGAACAATCTTACATTTCCAAATTAAAAATTAACACAACTAAAGAAAAATACGTAAAACCAAAAGCAGTTATCTGAAGCATCTAATTCCTTAAGCATACGAGCAAGATGAAAAGGTATATTACTGCTGATCTGACTTCCAAAGTGATAATATGTCAGCACATCTTTGCTTGTGGTAGCACAGTTGTTGGTTTAAAATGCCCAACAATCTATTTTTATTTGTGTGTCTCAAAGCTTTCTCCTTATCTCTGACAATAAAAACCAGGCTGAAAGAGGCATAGTATACATGTTCAAGACTATTATGATCATTTAGTTTGACCTTCTGCGAAAGAGTTTGTCTTGAAAGGCAAGAATCTGATCATACTGACTGCATTTTATTTACTGAACAAGCAAAGAAAATCACATTTGTTTCCCAAGAAGTGGTTCTCAATTGCAGAAAGTAAGAAACTGAGAAGTTGAGATGAAAGTCATTGTGGAGAAGCACAGATCATATATTTATGAAGATGAATGAATATAAGATGGGAATAGGTAAAGTTTGCCGAGTGTTTTTCTGATCCTAACTGCCCACAAAGGCACTTCAAGCACCAGCTAAATGAAGGCAAGGGGTGAAAGTCAAACATAGCATATTAGGAAGTTGCTAGCTTCCTAATGAATCTTGGGCTCCTATAGCGGTCCAAAGAAGATTTATTTTGGCTTGCAGACTGTTATCATAGCCTCTTCCCATTTGAGAGAAAGCATAAACCAACAGATTACCTAATCAAGCATAAGGCATCCTGAGAATGTGGAAAGCTTCAGTGAATCATGAAGTCATTCCACGGTTTGCGTCTGATAGCTCAATACCTGTAATCTTTGCTTCACTTAACAATCATAAAGGCCGTTTAGCTTCCTATTGCTTTTCAATCCTGAGCACCGTTGTGCTGTGCAAAATGTGTAGTAAGTGGGCATTTGAGTGGCGTCTTTCCCCCAGATGCTCTCTGTCCATTTTCAAAGTAAGCATGCGTTTGCAGAGGGCTGGCTAACACAAGGGACTTCTGATGATGCAGGAAACTTTTCCCAGTGTAGCAGGTCTCCCATTCTCTCCTACTCAAAACAAGCCCGGATTCTGAGCTAAACAAGTGTATTAAAGTTGTTGTAAGTTTCATAGAATCTGGGAGAAAACTAATTTGATGATCTCAGTTCACTTCTCAGGATGCGGGAAAATGTGTCGTAAGCTACAGCTGGCTAGTCCAGCATCATGCCTCCACTTTTTGGGAGCCTCAGCGTCTAGAAGAAGACTTAGAAACACGATTTGATATAATAATTTAGTACACCCATTAGTCGTCCTTAACATCTTAGCCCACCTATTTGGAAAGTCTCCCTCCTTTTTGAAATACCCACCTGTCACCGAAAAAACATCTATTTTTTTTTTACCATTTTGTCTGCGTTATTTTGAAAGCATGATAGAGTAAGACCTCAGATATTTGAAATATATGCTGAATCACTGTTACAAATTATAGATATAGAATAGCTAGTCTTGAATTTCAAGGTAAGTTAGAGACATTTCAATATTTTCTGATCAGAAATGCAACTAATGCACTTGGAATTAGTCTATTAAAGCTACTTTGCAAATTCTCCTGATATCACTTCACATTATTTCCCCTTAAATCTCTATCTTTCTAAAGAACATTTCAATATTAGGTCAGATTATGAATATTAAAGACTCTCCAAAACCCACGCTAATTTTAAACTACAGGCACTGTGAATTGCAAATGACCTGAACTAAGCCTCGTAGTCTATGTGACTCATCTGCTTCCAAAAAAATCAGGTCACGAAATTTTCTGTGTTCACAACTCAGCTCCCTGAAATACCAAGTTAGTGCTGTGATTATCTCCACCTTTCATTTCTGACACATTTTTATAATAGAATTTAAAGTCTGAGAAAGGCCTGTTGTCAGAGGTTTACAGTGTCCCAGAGACTAATAACTTTTTTTCATGCAACAGGTCAAGTTCCCTGAGGAAAAGAACACCCCTCCTTGAAACATAGCTGCCAATGTGCTTCTCCTGGATCACCTCACATGATCATATTATCATGTGACACTATAGCTCAATGATTTTCAAGATCTTCTTTGCCGAGATTTAGGACCAATACATCAGACAAAGCCATCAGAAGGCCATATTCTGCAGAGAAGGAAATAGTTCACCAGCCCAGGGCTCCTCAGTCTTTTGTTATTAGCCAGTGGAGCCTCGAAAGATGAAAGCACTGGGAGAGGCCAGCCATGGACCTTGGCATTGTTTGCTTTGTAATCCCACCTCTCCCCATTTTCCCCTTCCTTAATGAAGAAACTACTGGCACTATTTTTCATTGTAATGCAATAAAAATGATGACATTCAAATCATAACTGACCTATGCAGCAGGGATAGAGATTTTCGCCGAGCTGTCGTACTGCTTAACTAGAATAGATGATAGAAAATGCAGAAGAGAGGACAGGATACACTTTTTGATTGACTTTGTTTTCCCTGTTGACTTCATCACCAAAACTATGGATTCTAAAAGGCTTGGCAAACCTAAGATAAAATGATCTTCCTTGACCTTAGAAGGTCCCCCAAACCCTAAACTTCTTAAAAAAGATTCATGCAATCTAGGAAGCCTATTTTAGGATAATAAATATTGCACTCGGGAGATGCCTACCTATCTAAATCATTTTTAAAGCAAATATAATTGGTGAAAATGTCAGGGTTTATTATGCTTAAATTAGTGCAAACCTTTTCCATCCTTGATTTCCATCAGCTTCAACTTTACTGAATAAAGCATTTTCTGGCTCTTGCATGCCTACAGCCAGCCAGCAAAGGTACACAAGTGTGTTGAATGAGCGGCTTTTGTAATTGATCCTTAAATCTTTTCTGTAGAAAATAAATAGAAAAAGATAGAAAAGGAGGTACTATTTTACAGCCAGGATATGGTGGGTAGTTACTTCTGGAAGAGGACTTCACTTGGTAACTTAACATGTCATGCACAATCCTCTTCTCCTGGGCTTCAAACACTCTGCAAAAGTTCTAATTAACCCTTTCTTTGTTCTTCTGTTGTTTCAGCTCAACAAACATAAGGTCCTGAGTCTCTTACAATTAGTTGACCTTATGCATGGCAACACCTTTGCTAGATCTCTATTAGCATTTAAATGAAGAAAGGTCAACTGCACACAGTATAGCTCAATTGTACAAAGCCAGCCAAATGATCAGGGAAAAAGGGCAGTATAGAAAAACGAAGTGTCAAGAAGCACATTTGGAAGCTATGGTGCCTTAACCCATTCTAAAGAAAGGTAGAGGGTCAAGACCAAAAGTCACTTCTGAACTCAAATATTTCTTCCAGGTTATTTTTTGATTGGTGGCAAATTGATTTCCTGTTTTCTCTTTTCCTAAGGCCAAAGTCTGTTTGGCTTTATACAAGCATGAATCTAAAGTTACTTGAGATTCGTGTTGCTCTAAATGGAAGCAGAGTTTGACCAAGAGGTTTTCAGAGGTGTCTGAATTCTGTGGGCTAAAGGTTTAGTTTTCCACTTGGCTATTAAACCTGATGATTCATATTCAGCCTTTTTCAGAAGGCTATGGCCTTCCTCCTGAAGGAAGGTGTTTTTCTAAGAAAATGACTATCTAACATCTTATGTTTTTTATATAATCTCCATAATGTTTAAAGATATCTCTTTTGGGCAAAGTCAGATATAATATACAATATAAATGGAATATTGTTTTGACTGAGAGTGATGTTCTCACAGCACTGTGACCCCCTCATGCATTTCCTTAATCTGTGGAAATTTGCCGTAAAATACTACAAAAGCAGATGTACTTGTTCAGTCCTGCTGGTGTAATGTTGGATATTCACCTATCTGATTGACACAAGTGTATAAGCTCCAAATCTTCATTATTAGCATCACTTGTACATAGTCCTGATTCCAGTGAACGTGGCTGAAAATGAAACCAGTAAAGACAAATGCTTAACTCTTTCAGGATCAGAGAGCTTACTTGTTTCACAGCTAAGTATCCTATATTCTGCTGGCGATGTGAAGGAAATAGAAACAATTTTATTTCCTTAGACTGAGGTCTGTTCTAAAGCCCAAATAGTTTATGATTTACCTTCTAATGGAATTTAGAATTCTGGATATCCTTTAAAATATGATTGTGAATGAAATGTCTAAAAAACTCCAGGAACTGGTCCACCTAAAAATGCATGGGACGAGGAACAGAAACACATCTTTGTATTTTAAGTTTTAAGCAGATCTTTTGTTTGGTTTCCTAGTAGAAGATGTGAGTCCTAGTGTAATTAATGCCTGAAATGGCTGAAGTAGGTGTTGTTGCTAAAAATAAAAAGGATTTGAATTCATATATTACAACAGCGGTATGTGGTCTTTCAAAGATAGGGACCCAGCTGCGTGCATCTGTGGCAGCTCACAGAGGCCCATCCATGCTCAACCATTGAAGCATTCCTCTCCCATATGGCCTCATGTCACCTCTCTCATGTTTTGACTTTTCCTTCCTATTTGCTGGTTGCATCTCTTGTGTTTCACTGTCATTTGCTCCACACATTTCACCTTTACACTCAGCCATGCAGTTGTCTCCCGCAATCCGATCTATCTCCTGTCACGGTCTCAAAGATGTGGTCACTTGTTCACTCACACACCATCTTCAGACTCATCTGCTTCCCACAGTAACCTGCCCAACCCCTCATGCAATCCCTTTCTGCCACATGCATATCTTCTTTGACACTCCTCTAAGGCAGACGTTTTTGCTCAAGGTGTTGCAGTTTGGAAAAATAAAACCATGGCGCTATGACCTAGGCTCCATTGACTGCTAGTCAGCACTTTGGCAATGGATCAAGCAGCAGTCTCTGATGTTTCGGAATAGTCTCCTTTCCTGGCACTGCGGCCAGTCAGAAAGTCACAGCTGCTGCAGGTGGCCTCCACACAATGACAGACATACAATGTCTTTCCATCTTCTCCCAAAATAACACTGTCCTATTTATTCCTTCCTTTGCCATTTCAGGGAGCTTTTGTTAAACTGTGACTTGGGACTTTTAAAATAAGCCTATGAATAATGAAATAGGAATTAATTATTTCCTCAGCCTACATCTATGCTTTGCTTTGCAAGACAGCAGAAAGTCTGAGGTCCTTCTCGAACCAGATTAGGTAGCCCTTTAAATGCCAGGAATTTAGTAAGAGAGACATTTTTCTATATATAATAGCACCCTCCCCAAAGGGTGCATCACTCCTTCCTAAAACAGGTAAATAAGAAAACTTGAATGAATTGGAGTTTTGGACATGTCTGTTCCCTTCATAAAGAGAGGCATGGCTACAGCCAAACTACATGCTTAACTATGAAGTGGATAAATTTAAGTGCGGTGATCCCACCAAAGGTGGTTATTACTAGACCAGTTGAGCAAATCTCTTCTAAGAAGATTTCTTCAAGGCTGTGTTTGTAAAAAGCGCAGTGCTCAGTGGTGCCCTTATCAGATTTTTAATAGTATTTGTATTACTACTTAAAACAGTAGGTAATAGAGCCTTTTTCTATTTTGAAGGATGGATTAGCCATCCATGATTTTCTCAGATGAAATTTGTTTTAATAAGTAAATTGACTTTTATTGTGCTACTTATCCTCACAATAGAAAGATAATACAGCTACATGGTAGATGTGATTACAAGCAGTCCTCCACAAAAGCATTGAGCTGACCCTGTACTGTTCACTTCTGACTGGTCAAGGTCATGTTTTGCTTATCCTTTTCCCTGATCAGATAAGCTTGCCAAAAAATTTGGTCTCAAAATTTGTGCATAAATGAATATTTTTGCAGATATTTATGCACATCACTTTGGGATTTTGTTCCTGCCATACTCAAACAAGGTCACTTAGTGTATTCATGAGAAAGCCAGATTTGCCTAAATGCAATGGATGTCCCAGACTGCAAATTAAAAATACTTTTTTATTCATTTCTGGTGGGTTTAAGGAGCAAATTTATCTGAAAAATACCACTCTTCCTATTTGCATTAGGTAACTGTTACATATTTCACCATTCCAATGACTAACAACACTGCAAATAAACTGCATTTACATCCAGCTGGGTCTCAAGTAGTTGTTTCTTTTAAAACACCTCACTGATCTTTGGGAGAAAGAAGTGATACAAATGCACTACTGTTGTCTAGTGCTGTGTGTCCTCCGGGTCACAGTATGAGGAGATGTCTGCCCCATCTCTTTAGTCTTCCCCTTTGCTGCCAGCTGCCAACAGGCTATTCTTCTGCTGGATCCAGTCTGCTGCTTTTTCTTCCTGTCCTGCTGGTAAACAAGGCTCATTTAGAGACTTTGTCATGACTTCATGCTCATTGGTGCAGCAATGATGACAGAATCTGTGTTAATGATAGAACAATTTTAACAAGTGACAATTGCTTTTAGAGGAACTTCAGTTTTCCAGTTCTCCTTTTTATTTTTTTATTTCCTTTTTTTTTTCCCCTTTTTTTAATTAATGAGAAGGGGAAAAAAAGCAACCTAGCACTCGTCACCAACGGAATAAGTAGTGCAACAAGCAGCCACCATGTAATAGCTGAAACCTTCCCAAATTCACTCCCTAGCTTATCACGCCTATACCTCTACATTCATTCAACTTGCACCAGTGTAACCCCCTCTTTGCCGCAGAGCTGGGTGTCCACCTTTCATAGACTATCCACCTGGGTCAACACAGTGGCAAGAAAAGGAACCAGTCAGCAGAGCATTGTACTAGACAGAACGACTCCCTTGCAACATTAGCACAATATGCTCTATGAAATGCTTTCATTCAGACAGATATCTTGTGCTTGCCGTTTTACCTTCTCCAAACGCCAGACCTTCTGCCGTGCACACATTTTTATTTTAAAGCAACATGTGAGTGTCTGTGTGTGAAGGTGCCTGTGCACGCGTGCGTACATGAGTACCCGCCACACTTGCTAGCCAAGCTCTGCCCGAAAGAAGCAAAATGCCAAGCAGGAGGGCAAAACTCCCTTCATTTGCATGTCAGTTTGTGTACAAGACAGAGAGGAATTGCCTCTAATGATGCTTCCTTCCTTGTTAGTATTTAAAAGGGCAAAACCATCATGGAGGTCACTTTTGACAAACCTATTTATTTTTCCATTTTCCACAGCGTTTACCATGGCAATCAGGATCCTGCTCAGTTCCAGGGTTTATTTATTTATTATTATTATTTCATCTATACTGCCCCCTCCTCTCCTTAGCCTTTTCCCTCTTTTTCCTCTTTTGAAAACTCTAATGACTAGAATCAACTAAAATGTCAACATTTGCAATTCCAGAGCTTCATTTAAGCAATAAAAATAATAATTAAAAGGGTAAAACCTTAGAGAGATTTCTTCATTTTATATGGTTTGCCAGAGATGATACACATTCAAAAAAGCCAGTAAAAGAATTAATTAGAAACAGCTAAAGCTCAACAAGCTATGCAAGTTAATGAAGCAGAGAGGGAAATGTCATCTTTGAGACCCAGAACTACACTGGCCTGGATAATATATACTCCTGCCTTACTCTCCTAACTAAACCTCTTTTAATCTCTCCTCTAAAAAATCAATGCTAATGACAATGATTTACCAAGAAATGACAGGCGAATAATACCACAGGAGTTGTTCTTGTTTAATAGCAACTTAGTTCTGACAGGGAATGGCAAGGATTTTATTTCAAAGTGTAGATTTGGTTATTGGAACTTGCTTTCAACATTTTATTTTTATTTTATTTTCTCCTCCTCTTCTGCTTTATAGCTAACCCTGTATTGGACAAAAACTCTTCTTCATTTCCTAAAAGATATAGGAATGATCTTACTGATTCAGTCCAGAAAAGATCCATCTCATTTACTGTCTTGCCTGAGTTTCTCTTGCTTTTCCTTTTTTCTTCCTAAATGAAGAACAACAGCAACAAAAAAAAGCTGCATATAAACAGTGCTTACCAGCATGTCTTGCTCTCCTGGAACTACCTATGCATGTTCCCACTGCAGAATAATACATGGCTTTGAAGGAGACATTCATTTATTCTAAAATTGTATCAGAAGCTGGCAATACGAAAACTCCCAAACAAAACAAAGCCAAACGCACCTTTCCTTTAGATAAGTATTTAAAAATCCTGAAAACAAGGTTGCTATTAAAAACCCTTATTTTGGAGAGTCTTTAGCATACAATGTCTCTTCAGCTATTGTGTTTTCTTTTTTCCTAAATACTCATCATGAATATTTTGTATATGTTTCCTTATTGCCCTCAATATTATGTTGTTTGAAAGTGTTCCAGTAGTTCTTGGACAGTTTTCCAGCTCTAGGACTATCTTCCAGAAGTTCATTGTGAGGAGTGTCTATGATGTAGATTATTTATGCTGCCTTCTCATTTGCCTAAACATTTTGTTCTTCCATTCAGAGATCTAAAAAAGAGCTTAGCATGCTATATATTTACATTTTGAAGCTATTTTCAATCTCTTTACTTTTTTATCACAGTCTCCATCGTAAAAGAATGTGAAAAAGCCTATAAAATTAGGCATGCAATTGTTTGCTGACAGCTCCAAACTGGAGGAAAGGAAGTACATAGCATATAAGTGTATACTGATGCTTTTGTAATGGACATGCAAATTTTCTTTATTTTAGAACTCCTGCTTTTCTTTTAGAAGTTTTAGTTATATTACATGTATGCATTTCTATTACTTTGCACACAGCCATAGAGAAACATTTTCATTTGCATATATTCTTTGCAGTGATTATGTTATTGTTATATATATCCATGTTATTAGCAGATTTTGTCCTAGGTTGATACATTATGCTCGTAGTGAAACAGGATAGAGTAACCTGTTGAATAATCCAGATGGTTTAAACTGCTCCTAAAACATCTAGAGCATAATGGTTGAATGAGGAAAGCCTTCCTGGAAAAGGTCCATAGGAAACCAAAGCTTCTGTGCAAATTATGGTCAAATGGTTAGGAAAAATTGAAAACAATATAATATCTTGCACTTTGTGACACTCTACTGATACCATTTTGCACAAACCAGAGATAGATATCAAATCTGTAACTCTGATCTAGAAAGCTCTTGTTTTCAGTTCAGACAAATGTAAAGAGTGTACAGTGCTCCATTCCTCCTATTTTAGCCTGCTGTGAGAGGTAAGTTATAAATAGAATAATCATTAATAATTTTCAAGTTATCTAAGAACCTTAGCTCAAAGGTGTCATAACCATGCAAAGCTTTATTACTGCTATCACACAGGAGTGTCATGAGGACTAATTAATTAATGTTTGTAGAGTATCTTGTAAATGCAAAGCACAATATGAGTATGGGTCATTATTATTTATTATCATAAAAGATATAAAGATATATGGGAGACACTTTTCAAGCTCCTTTGCAAGTCCCATTTCTATTGCATCAAAGTGGAAATAAAAGTGCCATAAGGTACCTGCTGTGGCTTTGAAAGCAACAAGGATGATCAAATGTCTAGGAAACATGATCACTGAGGAAAGAGTAAAGTTTATGCTAAAGAAGAGTAAACTAATGTGATATATGATGAAAACCTTCTAATGTGTAAAATATGCAAACAGGAAGCAAATAATCTGATCTGCATATGCCCACTAGATATGGCCAGACACAATACAGGGGAAAAAAAGAGGCGGGGGGGAGGGAATGAAAATTAAGAAGAGCTTTGAAAATAAAAGTTAGTTTATCTTCCATTTCTTTAAAAGCACTGTGCCCTCACTGTTGAAGATTTATAAACATTACACACATATCTGAAAATGATGATGAATATACTTGATGTTGCCTTTTGAGAAATTGCTAAATGAAAGGTCTAATCTAAATTTTGCCGGGACCATTTACTCTCAGATTAAAGAATTTGAAACCACACTTGAAGGTAAGATTTTAGGGTGAACTGGCATGAGTATGAGTCTTGCATTTTCTCTCAGTAATCCTTACACGATTTCCAGTGCAAACTGAGTTACTAAGTGAGCTTTACATTTCTCCATCTGGTCCTGTTCTGAAAACGAGGACAAGGGAGCTAGAACTTGCTTCCTTGACAAACGGGTGGGCATTTTTAAATTCCTCTTATAATGAAAAGCTCCCTTTCAATATCCCAAGTAAAACACGGGCTGCTATATTAGTTTTAACAAATCATACTTTTTTTTTAGAAATATTTGTCAGTAAAATAACCTGCAAAGGAACAAGATAAATACTAAATATGCAAAAAAAAAATCCAAGCTTTAGGCTCCTGCAGCATCCAAGAAAACTTACAAGAAATATTTACCTTGACTTTTCTGCCATGGAATTACTTTGTGATCTTAGCATGAAGAAGCTGTTTTTTTTCCCAGTTATTCTTAATATTCCTACTCTCAGGGTGACATCTGCTTCCCCCTCCCCATCTCTTTCACACTGTAATGCCATACCGAAAATGCTTCACCCCCCCCCCGGTAAAAAAAAAAAAAAAAAAAAAAAAAAAAAAAAAGGTTAAGCTGACAGAGAAAAGTAGCAGTGCTACTTCTGCCCATGTTTGCTGCTCAGCCATTACTTGGGAAGGTATTGCACTGTGTTTTAGCAGAATAAAAAATACAAAAACAGAAAAAAAAAGTTAGATTTAGGAAAATTTGATCTTTCAAAGACATGTGCATATATGAAGTATCATTTCCTGAAGATTATATATAGGTGTGTGTGTATATATATATTTATTTATTCATGTAACCATCTGTCTTCTTTCAATAACTTAACATAACATATATATTTGTGGCATAAATACATTTTTATATATCACATATATATAGTCTTAAATATATATGTGCTTCCTAAATTTATATGTCTGTGTACAGTGAGTGTCCAGATAAATGAAATAAATAAATAAATAAATAAATAAATAATGTTCTTACACGAGATGCTGAAGATATTTGCAGGAGTAAGTTGTCCTCAGCATTTTTGCTCATTTGTTTGCTTTCCCTAAAAGTGTCGTTTGCCATGAAGGGTATATCTCTACCTCTGAATGATGCAGCCTGGATGATTTGCTCAAATTTAAGTTATTCTTAACATCAGGAGAAGCAACTGAAATATACTTTTCTACTATATATTTCAAATACATGAGGACTCAGCATTACTCCCAGCCTTACAGGATCTTCAGGTGCAAAAGCAAGGCACTTTCACTGGCTTTAAAGGATATACAGCATAGATCACTATGAATCACAGACCTACAGTTCTGTTTAATTCCTAAAAGCAGTAAATAGGATGATTTCCTGGTCAGGAAGGTAACCTCTTACAAAGGTAAGTTTTAGAGTGTTGCTTTCCATTCTGATCAAAAGACTTCAATAACTTTATTTCTTATTAAAGAATCTTTTCCTTTACTTGTTCCTGATGAAAGAACTCATTTAAACATGAAAGCTGAAGTATCTTTTTATTCAATATGAACAGAGCTCCTTTCTTTCTTTCTCTCTTTCTTTGAGGTGTGTAGTTCCTTCAAATTAAGTTGCTCCTTGCAGTTAATTTTCTGTGAAAGGTAATCCTCATCTCAAACCACTCTTCTGGCAACATCAGCATTTGATACAGTAAATAAATTTTCAGTTATCTTCATATTCTACCACTACCAAGTATTGTCCCACCACAAAACGTGATCAAGTATTAAAGACTCCTGAGAACTAAATGATCCAAGCTCAGAAGCTTTGAATCCCATGATAAATTATACAAAAGAGGCACTTGAAGGGATTTGTAACTGATTTTGCCACTTAGAACGCCTCCATTTCAATTAGAGGTAACCAAGAGGCATGACACTGAAGAGCAAAACTAATAATTTTTGCTGATGTCAAGAAAGGTTATGGGAGGTAAGGGGATAAAAGCAATGACTTCCATAAAATGTATGTAATTCAAGTTCCTTTGTCCCTGTTTTCAGTCCTTGAAGGGGAGAAAGGCCGTTTCTATTTTACATTCAGTCTTGCTAGCAGGGGAAACAGCCCTGAAGTGGTGTCCCCTGCGAGGGGATAACTTTCCCGAGGTGGATATGAGAATGTGTTCGTTTCACTGTCTGTGGGCAGAAATTGCCTAGTTGGCTTCATGGTCATGATTTGCATTTAAATGTAAACACAACGGAAGTCCCTACAACCAAGCCAACCAAATGTATGCTATTTGTAATTCCACGGAGAAATTGCACTGACAATTTTGGCAGCTGCCAGCCAGGTCATTAGTCTGTTTAGTCCAATTTTGGCTGCTTCGAAAATTTTAGGACCCTTTGACCAAATGCAAGCATCTCCCCCCATCTTCCACGAGCGCAGCCACACTGCAGCATCTATTCCCTACAAAAAGGGTCAAATTCTTCCCACTTTAAGCACCCGCAATAGCTACTGTTGGATTCCCCGTGTTGGGTAGCTGTGAGAGCAGGGCATCTCTTTGGTCTTTGGGTTGCATTTGCAGCTAAGGTACCTTTCCGTTTTCTCCTTCAAGGAAAATGAATAAGTCAGGCAGAAGTGACCGCATACAACTGATTAGACCATGTCAATGTGAATCTGATCACCCTGAAGTCTCTAGATCAATTACATTTCACTTCAGTGGAAGATCTGCCTTGTAATCTAAATAATTTCTTGAATTTCTTCCTCCAGCATATTTGCAAGTTCAAAACTTGAAGGTAATGTGTTTATAGGTACAGTAGAATTAATTTATTTCTGTTTTATAGGCACCACTCATTCAAACCAGACCTAGGTAGAATTTAAAATTTTCTAAATTACCCATGTACACGTTATTAAAAGATTTTAAAACTTTTTTTGGTCTTTGGGTATGTTGTCATAAATGGCACTTCTCATAAATGCCACTTCTCATAAAGACAAGACTTAGATCACACATTCAAGTCCTGGAAAGCTGAAAGAGCTTGATTTCACAACCAGTTATGAAGTTAGATTATCCCCATTTCTAATTGTGTCTGTAGATACAGGAAAAAACATAAATGATTTTCGAGGAAAAAAAAATATAGTGAGTAGGAGACAATCTCAATGACATTTTATGAAGAAAGGAAAGGTGGAGGCTTAGAGACAAAGTTAAAAACACAGAGACAATCAGCATCTTATGCAGATAAGAGTCTGTATGGGAAGCTCTGCTTCTGAGGATTGTGTTTGAATTTTATTGCTTGCGGCCTTACTAGGAGGGCTCCTGAGAAATTATCACCATCTTTGGAAGCTGACTGTATGACTGCACAGGAGACCATCTGGACCCTGGAGAAATCATTTCAAGTGTGTTTAAATATTAAACAGTTTAAAGAGTGGGTCTCCACTCTCCCAGAGCAGGTCCTTACGGAGTCGCTGCATGAATGACACAGAGGTAAACCAGGGGAAAGACCACGTCCAGCGAGCAGAAGAGACTAAGGCTGTGTCCTATATGAAGACATCTTCATTATTAAGGTGACCAAGGACCTTCTCAGTGCAAAAGAAGTAATAGGTAACGGGGGAAGCGATAGGCAAAACATGGAGATACAGCCCAGCAAGAACCGAAGGAGACGACGGCAAGGACTAAACAAGACAATGCCAAGGACTAAAGAAGACCATGACAAGAACCAAATGCCTCTGGTCACTGATTCCAGGTCATGAGGAAGCCACAGCATGCCCCTCCCTGGTTTGGAGAGGATGGGATTTTGTAACTGCTAAGGAGGCAGACATGAGGATTTTGGTTCATTCATGGGGGCTGTGGGACTATGCCAAATTTGCTAAGGGAACCAAGAAGGCACACAAGGAGAATGTGATGGTGCCATCAATGATGTGCTGCGACTGAGCCTGGTCTTGGTAACCCCCTGATCACCTGTGCCATCCCCTGACCAAACCTTTCCTTAACCCTCTTCCCACATAACTTTGTTCCCTGTGTGTTCCCCTAGAAATTTGGAGCACAACTTAAAACTCATCTTGCCTTATTTAAGCATCTGTGATATAGATGTCTGTATATGAGCAAGCATCCCTACCCTGTGTTTACAGTCCTTGAGGAGAAACACCCCTTTTCAGGAGTGACTATTTATTACGACAAAAGGAATCATATATCTGAGAAGTACCTAATAGTGGCTTAGATGCAGATGTCTGTTCATCAGATACCTGTATTTAGAGAGAAAATTCTTATACATTATGACTAGCTTGAAGATACTGGTATTATAAGACTATGAAACATTTCAAGTTCGTTTTAATTCTTTAATTCAGCTAGGCAAGCATGTTTTATATTACTTCATTTTTTATATGAACCTGGCTTATTATTTGGGATGAATACAGAATAAATAGCAAATGGAGTTATTGTTAAGTGGAAATACATATTTATATGTGTATGAATATACACATATGGGTATACATGTGCAGGAATATATATGTTAATGTGTATGTATGTTTCTTGTTATAATCAAATTCCATACGGTATGTTTTTCTAGATATATAAATTCCTAGAGGGCATGTTTTTTTCCTGGTCTTATTTTTTTTTCCTGAAACAGAGCTCAGGAGAAACTGCAGTAATATTAGAAAATTACAGAAAATTGTAAACTCATCCTGGTTACACTCGCAGTGATATTAAAGAAAATAATTTTGGAAGTTTAATAAATTTGGAGGCATGTTTTTGCTATAAATTTTTATATTCTTTGGTTCTCAGTATATTCTGAGTACCCCAATTGTCAATAAAGGTAATGCAGACGGGCATAGTGAAAAAGAGTATATGATTATTAGACCACTATATAATGTTTAAAGATGCCATCAGAGCTGGCAGCATAAAATCATTTGTCACGTTACTAGCCCCATCAGAAATAACATACAATGTATATATAAGAAAAGTGGTCAAAACTAGGAGCAGGCAGACAGATATCCCATTTCTGCCACTAGCGTCCTGTGTGATCTTAACTATGTTGCTTTCTATCTCTGCTGTAATTCTTCATTTATGGACAAGAGATAATAGCTCTGTCTTTATGAGGAAGTTTGAAACTGCATTTGTAAAGAGCTGGGATGTGTGTTTAGGTCTCAAAGTGATGAGAAGCTTAGAATTACTTAGATAGTCAGAGAAGTTAATTTTGCCCTTAAGAGAATTAGTCCAGTTGTCCCTCCATAGGCTGATCTCTTGCTAAGGTTGCTTTTATATTGCCCATGACAAGATTGTAAAATCAGGTATTTTGGGGTAGGCAATTAAATTCCCAAGTACTTAGGCATGTGGCTAATTCTCAGCACATAAGTGGTCCCTCTGAAGCCAATATTTGACTGCCTTTTGGAATCGGAAACCTTTGGAACATCTTAAATTAAGGGGAAAAAAAACACTCTTTGAAATTCTCCCTTTTCTGCATTTCAGAATCTTCCCCAATGAACTGAGTGTTTTGTTTATCTGGACTCTGTTTGGTTTGTAAAGCAAACTGAAGTCTCAGTTTCAACGCATTTGACCTTGATGACAACTTTGTTGTTAAACTTTGCAAAGCTAACTAGGCTCCTGTGCCCATGCTATTAAACCTTACATAAATAGCACCGAGTACATGGAAAGAATAATAATAATTAAAAAAAAAAGCCATAAGTTGATGGCATGTTTTTCAGAATTTGGGCCATATTCAAGCTCAGATCACTGCCACATGCCACTGTGCAATCCAGTCCCCTACTCACACAACTCCTGCAAATGGTATCATTTTGCAACTAATTTACTCGCTTAGTTTTGGCCATTAGTCATTCCCAATATCCTCAATCTGCAGGTAATTTTCCACATTATTAGTTACCCACCTGTCTTATTAAACTGGACTTTCTGAAACCCAGTGTGTCTACATTTTCTGCACCTTTAGATCAAGCAAATAATTGCCTGTACCTGGATGGAAGGATTTAATAGGAAGATTATAGTTGATTCCAAAAGTTAATAACTATAGCATCTGGTTTCTCTTTTTTACATTTAAATGATAAATTCAGTGTTCATGAAGAAAGGAGAAAAAAAGTGAGAGCACAGAAGAATGAAAGCTTCTTATCATTCATAGACCAGGTTAAATATAGATGGGCAGAAGGTAGGTTTTACACTTTTCTACTTAATGTACCACTATCTTGACCCAAAGGGACCAATCTTTATCACATTAAGAGAAAGAATTTATCCGCTCCAAGATGAGACTTGGCTTCTTTTTCACTAAGAATGCCAAGTGTGCTGCATTATGTAAAATCTTAGGTGTCTTCTGCTGCTCTTTATGATAGACTATGGCTGTTCTGAGATGTCTCAACTCATTTCTATTCAGACCTCTATAAAACCATCTGCATGGGAAGAGTTTTGAATATTTCTGGGTAATACTGGGAACATTATTTTCCAAATCAGTTCAGAAGGAAAAATAAAGAATGAATGAATGAATGAATGAATAAATAAATAAATAAATAAATAAATAGGGGAGGAAAGAAAAAGGAAGAAGAATCTGGGGTCTGTCTGTCCAGACCTAAGATGGTAAGGACTGTGCTGGCAGCTGGCCACGGCCATGAGTGCTGAGCCTATTTTGCATATAAATTGACACACTTAAAAAAGATGCACACATCCTTAGCAGATGCATTTTTCTTGCTAGGCAAATAAAAACATGCTTGTTGCTTAAGTTCACCTGCAATGAAAACAAAATGCCCAAGAGCTATTCAAGAGGAATAACAGACTTGAGCTCCAGCCTGCATGACTCATTAGTCTTTATGGATTCAACATCCAAATCTAAGTACTGAAGGCCTGACAGCCTGCCCTGGAGGTGCAGTACTTTTGAAAAGAGCTGAGTATCGCAGACACATTGTGGACAGTGTAATTAACCTACCCAGGTGAAACTCTCCTTGGGGAGACATTCTCTGCCCGAGTTTTCGGGATTCACTGAATATAGTAGTGGTGGAAATGGAAGGAGTTATCCAAATCCTGTTGCTACGTCTTGGGTTGAACAAAATATCTGCTTTTTCTGAGTTCTTTCGGGGGATGTGGGTTTATCAGACTCTTCTGGAATGACTTTAGACTTGTCGGTAAACTCTGAACTAAAAGAAAGTTGCTATTTCCTCACTGCCATCCATTTCTTTTCTTTGCCTCTGAAGGCTGGGATGGAAGTCTCCCATACACAAATCTTTTTAGAGAAAACATAATAAACACAGTTCATCTCCAAAAATACTACATGGCCTCTACTTAAATACTACAATGATAGTCAAAAGACTTCCTGAAATCCACACTAGCAGAACAATTTGAGATGGAGTCTGTTGTTACTAAAGCTGAACATGTGAATCAAGCAAGTGCAGAAATCAAAACAACAGTAATAATATCTGTTAGCTGAGAGTCCACAGCACTTTCTGGCCCGGTTGAAATCTATGTCAGAGTGACTACTGACTTGAGCACTAAGATCTCACCAACTAGCTGCCTTCTCTCTGCGTCATGCATTTCCTTGTATCTTAACTTACGTGTGACTTTAGTGTGCTAGCAATTGTGAAACAGCTGTTGATGTTTGAACAACAGAAGACATCATTTCAAGACATCAGAGTTTCATCTTCAGCTCTGTCATTAGAGTGTTTCGGGGCGGATTTTAAATCTCTTCTTTGTTCTCACATTACACTGCAAAAAGACTAAATAAATCTGCCCTATACTGCTGCTGTGACACTAAGTGAAATCCTGATGTCATTTGAATCGACAGTAAAATTCAGACAGATTGGATTAGATCTGATATCTTTAATAAAATTGCTAGAACAGAAGTTAAAGTATCTAGATCCTTATCTTAATCACTTTTGCAAAGTGAACCTGGCAACCTGTAAAATGGGCATAATGCTAATTATCTGCCTCATGGGTGTTTAGTGAGTATTATATAATTACTATCATTTATTTACTCAAGGCGGGGGAGGACGACATATAATTGTTATTATTATTAATTCAGATTTGCATGGTACTCTGAACCGAATGGACTAGTGACTATGGATGTTTCAATATATTCTTCCTTCTTTCCCCCATCTCTCCCTCCTCCCTCTCTCCAACTCCCCCATCCGCTTCCCTTCTGTTATAGATAAAGTCCATGAGTCTTTCTTCTAATAAAAAAAGCAAGAAAAAACAACTCCTTACTTATTTTCTTCCCCACCATTGTGCTGAAGAAGATACTGAAAAGATAGAATGATAAGGAAAAGGAAAAAAAAAAAAAAAGAGGCACTTCTTCTCTTGTTAAAAATAAAGAAAATAAAGCAGGCCACTAGTAAACTGCCTTTAATTGAACTAGATTAAAAAACAACAACTCTGTTTGCTATTGATAGCATATTTGATGCAATGAATGGAATTCACCAAAAATGGTGAATATAGATCAACTGAAAACATCTTTTGAAGCCTTTAACCATTCAGGTCATTCTGATAGCAGGTATGATATTTTGGGGCTGGCTGAAACCTGTTTGTTGAGGAACCAAGCTGTGTTCATCTATTGACCGATGCTTACCACTAGCAACTGATGCTGATTTCTTAATGCATGCAGGCTGCTAGTGCCCAAAGGAAAAAAAGTGTTTTACTGCCATTTCCTTTCTACTTTTTATGAAAGAGTTTCTAGATGATACAAGAGGTCCGGGCTGCAGTTACTGCAAGTACTAGCCATACAGAAATCAGCTGGAATATTGTATATTTATAGCTTTTGACATAAACACTGAGCTCAAAAGCTTTTCTGTCACTTCATCCAAAAGCCAATAAAGTCAGTGAAAAACTGAACAAAAATTGTCATTGGGACAATGACATCCAGACATTCAATGTCAATTAAAATACATTTTTAAAATTTCAGTGTTAATATTCCAACAAGAATTTTCTTTTCCACATTTTTCATTGTGGGAGATAAATTTTTTATTACTCAATAGAGTTGATCAGATTGAGTTTATTAGATTTTTTTTCCCTCTCCAAATTCCTGCCATTTATTTCACTCCCCTGCCCTCCTAAGAACTTCAACAAATGCTTCACTTACACCCTAAACTCACTTGCAGAAGGCAAGAGAAAGTTACCTTTTATTTATGAGTGATCATTTTTTCCTGTCTATATTTTGACAAATAACGTGGCAGAAAATGATTAAGGGTCTCATTTTACAATGTGACTTGTATGTTATTTATTGTCAAAATAAAAGTCACTTTGTGAATTGAAGTTTTTAATCATTTTTCCCCTCTTTCAGAAAATGGTTTTGTCAAACAATGGTGATATTTGAGAGTTCTGGCTTTGTAACGGCAGGTATGATCTCTGTAAGAAGTTTATTACTAATATTTTACTATATTATAGTTATCAGAGAAAAATATTATTTATTTATATTTCATTTAGGCACACTTCCTTTCACATATATTATTAAAGCGGTATTGCAACGCCCTGGCCAGCTCCCACTCAGAAGGAAAGACGGGATATTCCAACTTCTTTCATGATATCTCCTCCTTTCAGGCACAGAACGCATCCAGGTACTCAACTAGACATAGTGCCAAGCATCATGAAGGCTCCACTTTTTCCTTGTAAGAATCACTCCACGAAGTCTATTTTTTTTCAGACCACTCCTTGGATGCCAGTGTTTTTGTTCCAACTTCATATGTATGGGAGAACAACAGACGTTCTGCATCTCCATATTGCATCTCATCTAACTTTAACCATTCTCCAGAAAACTAAAAATAAATATAATCAGTTGCTGCCTGATATAATAATAATGATAATAATAATAATAATAATAATAATAATAATAATAATAATAAATACTTCCAGTAGATGGTCCAGAACTTAACTGGTGACTCAGCTTCACTGATTCTTCCACTTCTCCTATGTGTACAGATGAAGCTCAGAGTTTGTGACTTAAGCACCTTGCCTGGATTTCTGAATTGGATTCTGAATAAACCTAAGCCTTGATGAATTACAATAACATCTCATTGTTTCATTGGTCCTTTCTCATTGTCTCCCCTGCAGATCCTTGCAGAAAGTCTAACTTACAGGTCTCTTGCTCATTAAACAAGTGTATGCTCAGCTCAGTAAGACACTCTGTGTTAAAAGCTCAAACTTTGTTCAGATAAACTTACAAATGTTCTTCAGCGAGTTTTTCAAACCAAAATCCCAGGCTGTTTTACAAGTGACCATTAACTTATCACAGCTCTATAGGAGCACTATGGAAGTGCTAGGGTTATACTATAACTATAAGAAATAAAGCCCAATAAGCCAGTAACATAATGGAAATATAAGAAAAAGCATGAATCTCAGCTCTATTCAGCCAAATAAGCTACCTCTATGTGTAACACTGCCAGAAGAATGGGAGTTGAATAGGGAGAAGATTTTGCTCTATTATGCTCTGTATAGCCAAGCTGTTATTTAATGCTCAATATGAGTATACTTTAACATAAATTCTTGAAGAGGGAGCTGATAATATTTGCTTAAAATTTATGAAGCAGTAAGGTCAGACACACCCCGGGACACGGTCTATGGGTCTGTGGGGTTATGCACCTAAAAAAGGTTCTGCCAAAGCAGGCACTGTCATGCCCATGCAAGCTGGCACTTTTCTGCAAAAGTTGGGCTGCTAATTTTAATTTTAATTTATTTAAACACCGGGACATTAAAAAAAAAGAAAAAAAAAGCCACCATACAGTTTGCCATTGCTATGGGAATTCAGGCTGGTCAGTGATACAATAAGAAGCTGGTTGCAGTGATTTTGACAGGGGCCTGAGAATCAGCAGTTGCTGGTAAAGAATAACTTGGCCTAAAGAGAAGGAGTGGCAAAATCCTGAATTTTATTCCCCATTGATGCTTCATCCTTTAATTAAGCTGTTTGCAGTGAAAAGATATAAAGAGGGAAGAATGGCACAGTAGCGGTAATGTTAGGACTCAGGGCTCCCGACTCACACCAGTATCAGATGCCATAATCACAGGCAATCTCTGGCTAATTTGATACACTCCCTGCTTTCCCCAGTCGTGCAGATATGTGTCTAAACTGAGGCAAATGCTGAACTGAGGAGGTATTCTAGAAATGCTGCTTTTCCAAAATTTCTAATCAGGGCAAATTGTTTGACCACAGACTGGACAGGAGCTGACTGGGCCACACTGCATCTTTCCACAAATAATTTCTAATCACAGATTTATTTATTTATTTATTATTTATTATTTATTTTATTTTATTTATTTTACTTAACATTTAATCTGCAGTAGCTACACACATACCTTCCCTCCTCAGTGCTGGGCAGCTCTTCCTTGAGCCAGCAATCATGTCATCCTCCAGAGGGAAGAGATACATGTGTAGGTCACAGAGATCAGAAAAGAAAGAATTTAGGCAGCAAAACCCTGATGCAAAACATCTAAGGAGAGATAGTCTGAAATTGCCATGCGGGATTCCGAGTGCTGGTATGTTAACTAGCAGCTCACAAGCTTTCCTATTCCTCTGCTTCTGCTTGGGTTTGACAGGACTGTAACAAGGAAAATCTCAAAACTGTCAAACTAGCACATCTGATGAGTCCATATTCTTTTTTCTACCTTTTTGGTGATATAATTTTTTCCATTCGGTAAAAGCTTGCTACCTGTTCACAAACATAGTCCATCCTCAAAGCTCCCTACTTTGTTTCTACTGATGATTATTTTATTTTCCCATTTACCCGGCATCAAACCAAAAAAGTATTGAATTTCTGGACTGTTGAGACTTCTTTTTTAGTCCTCCCCATGTGCCCCCCAATTCCTAATCTCAGCATTCCCTGCTCTGTTACCTTGCAACAAAAAGAGTGGGATAACTTAGATTTAACCCACAAGCAAGCAATTCCTGTTAGGAAGCAAGCAGAAGCAGATCCTCTCTGTACGGCTGTGATACTCAAATAATGTTGATTTAATAAAGCGCATCAGCAGCTCAGTGAGGTAGTACATAATGAAGCACAGCCCCAGCCAAATCAGGTCGTATACCCACACACAGGCTATAAGAGCAGAGCACAGATGTCCCCAGCTCTATAACACATTAACGCACATAACACAGGACGTGGCATGATGTACATGCACGTGGCACGAACCAAAATTTGTGTTGTGTGCCCATGCAGAAATGGTGTAATTGCTAATTCCAAACTCCATAAGCACCTACCATTTCATCAGGATATCTAATCTGATGCAACCTGTTATTATGTCTTGCTTTTGGTGCTTGAGTACCAGAGTAATGGAAAGGTGTGAGGCTGCTGGGGTAATAACAAAGTATTCAAAGGGAGTAGTGAAATTACTTCTGGGGAGACCATGCACATATTTGCCATGCTGGAATTAATCTACTACACTCACTGCAGTGTCGCTGAGCCTCTGCACTCTGCTGTGTCCCTGTGCATGACAGGTCATCTTCCATTCAGATAGTGTTTAGATCAGCAAAGCTGGGAAGGCATTGCCAGGAGTTGCAAAATGCAAAGCCAGGAAATAAGGGAGGCAGTATTTTTTTAACTTGCTTTTGTTAAAATTGTTGTTTTTGCTGTTTTACTGTATGAAGCGGGTCCCCTGTACAGAGCCATTTGATACATTTTTGCCATGAAATGTAAAAACTCAGCCCTTGGGAGAAGCTGGATAGACAGGCAATTCCATCCATTGGTGGAAAATTTTGCAATATCTCCTGGATGACCAGACCCCTGAAAGAGCAATTTATCTATACAGAGAATATACCTAAATTTAGAGCTTCCCTGATCTGCTAAACTTGACCCTCAGATGTGCAGGTGAGACAATACATAGGCATGTACACAGCTTCTGACTGCCGTGCTGCCCATATGGGCCTATATAAGATCTAGACTCTTGTACTCTTGAGTTCCCAGATTAATTCCATCTTCATCTCTTCATTTCTACCCTCATTTTCAAAAGATAGCAAGGAACTTTGGGCAGGATGCTGGCTGCTGATGACAGAAGTCACCATTTCCCTTTGTTTCAAATCTCACTGAGTTTTCATCACTATTGTGAGAATTCCTAATGTATAATAGGAATCAGAAAAACAGACCTCTTTTCATGTAAGTAGAGATGCTAGCCACATAAAACAGCACTTTCCTACGGTTGTTCATAATTCTAAAGGCTAGATATCATAAAAGCTAAACACTATTTCAAGAACAGAAGGTTATTAGATATCTTCCGGAGTGCATGCCTATATTTAAAATAATTTAAAAAAGAAAAAAAAAAAAGATAGTTTCCTATATACTCCTGTGTGACTTTCTTACATCCCAGGGACAAGGCAGTCATTAAGTACCAAATGTTATTATCTGAGGTGGAGGTACTGGAGGAACATGTGGAGACCCTCTGTCAGCCATGCCAAGTAAGCAGGAATCATGGAAAAGGCAGGGAACAGTAGTGTGAACGGCCAATGGCAAAGTTTCTCTCTCTCCCTAAGCAAAGGACCATGATTTTTATTTGAGGGTTGTTTCAAGAGAAAAGCAGTACATTAATCAAAATTCAGACAGTTTCTGAATATTAACACGTGTGACATACCTGCTGGAGATTATGGCTGAGATGCAAGAACAGCTGTATCTACCTGGCTGTCTGAGGAGAGCGGTGCAGAAACTGTCTTGTATCTGGCCCAGATTTACAGGAACTAAGTACTGATTTTCAGAGCATGACTATAATTCAGCTTCATATAATGTGATAAGACAGGCAAAGGCAGAAAATTCTACTAAACTCTCTGACAAGGGAACAGAAAAATCCTCCATGGTTACAGAGACTCTAAGGACTTCTTCTCTCATTTGTAATTAACTTCTTCCATATAAACTCAACTTGACCTTGTCTGTATAGTATTGTCCAGCCCTTTCAGGTGTCATATGGTATATGGATTGGTAGCTTAGCTTGTGTCTCAATGTCAGTAAGCGTCTGGGGATTGGGAATATATGTTGTTTTTCTTTTCTTTTTCTTTTTTTTTTTTCCCTTTCTCTTTATGAATTCAATCGCTAAAAGAAAAGTGGTAAGAGTGTGGATGTCAAAAATGTCTTCAAGTGTTTGCAAGAATATTAAAAGTTGAGAAAGTACTTGGTAAAATTCCACTTGCTAAAGTGGAACAACAACAAAAAAAGAGAAATATATAATTTTTTAACTGTAGTATCAAGACCCATAAGGTCAGGTGCAGAAAATGAAATGTTTTCCCCGTATTAACCAATGATTACATGCAAACCAGTTTTAGTTGCATCTTTACTTCAAAGACAACTAATTACAAAAATAAATGGTTTGGGTTTGGATTTTTTTTAAAATAGGAGATATTCTGAGAACACTGCAATTTTTTTGTTTTTGTTTTCCTTTTTTTGTTATTTCAATAAATGTGATTGAAGACTGAAAGTTTTTGAAAATGAATATAACATCTACAGAATTATCTTTATGGAAAACTAGTGCAAAGTGAACTAGCAGATGACTATAGCACATATTAAGTGCTTTATACTGAGGATCAAATTCATCCTGTGTAATTCTGACATCGAAGTGAGGTATTGTAATTTATGATTGTCACAGTGTTGTGAGAATGAAGTTCCATTAATATGTCAAAGCTTATTATGAGACCATATGGGAAGGGAAGATTACTTGGTTTTAAACAAAACTGATTTCACTCGTACCAACTCTCCCACACCCACAAATTCAAAATACCAACACAAACATATGCTGCTTTTTGTACAGTTGTGATCTTTTCTCCCCATCTTGCCCCATCTCTAAGTTATTAGGAGATCTTTTGTCTTTTTGATCAGGGTGTCTCAAAGCTTCCTCCAGTCCTGGTAGTTGTTTTTCTGCTGTTATCTCTTTAAGGGTTCAGTGTGGTGTCCTGTTTCATTTAACATGGGTGTGTGTTGCCCTCCATTTTAGTCCAACCTGTGTTTTCCCAGTTTGAGTGTTGTGAGAAGGTATACACAGATACACTGGAATCCTGATGAACTGGTGACGCCAGCAACCCAAAGCCACTCCTATACTTCTTCCACTCTTTTTCTGGCACCATCATGCACATGCATTCTCACTCATATTTCATCCCTACCACACTGGACAACCCTAATTCCAAACTCTACAAATTGAAAATTGCCCTCAGCATCTTCTACGTCAGTGCAGAAAGGCAGTTGCTCCAGATACCACCTTTGTAAGTGGTCACCATCCTTCTTGGAGCAGAGAATGAGTTTAAGCTATTACACTGCATTTAAGTTCTGTTAGGTGCAAAGAGCTGAAACAAAGGAGCATCCTCTGAGTGAGCACGAGGTGCAAAGGAGCTCCCATCACTTTCAAAATTGATGTAGATGTTTTGCTTGATGGAATTCATTGCACATGCTTTGAGGTCAAGGATGCTTGAAGAGGTTACCCAGGGATAGGACAAGCTGTCCTGAACTCCAGTGGCAACTGTGCTCATGTCAACTAAATGTCATGCTTTCAATTTGTCTTTTTTTCTGAGTGCATTCTGCTTGCTGCTAAAGAATTTGATTACCACTCTGATTTTTTTTTTCTTTTTCGTTTTTTATGTACAGTTGTTTCTTCAGATTTATTCTTCGGGGTTTTCTTCTGTATTCATGTGATCTTTGCCCAAATATATTCACATGATGTGTTAGTATAGAATACCTCGTGTTGTAAATTCACACCTTCATAGAGTGTGTCCTCATTTCCTTATGAGAATCATCACTTTACCTTGAAAGATTAACAGCGGAATGGAACAAAGGTGTATATATCAGAGCAAGTATTTTGACTGTAATCTAAGTTTTGAAAAAATTATTTCAGCTATGAAAAAATCACTGTGAGAATGCCTATGAGATACCCTGCAATCCTAGTATGTCCCAAACAGGTAGTTTCCTTTACTATATACAAATAACATATAGAGCTATGGTAGGGATCAAAATTTGAGCTGTGCTTTCCACTGGGATGAATTCCAGAACCTTTCTTTCTCATAGGTATAGAGGTAAGAGCAGACAAGTGGGCACAATGCTTCACTGATCTTCTCACACTTCTTTCTGAGGGACAAACTATTCATCCAAGAAATCTGAGGGAGCCTTGGAATGACATAGTCATGGAAAAGCACTCACTCGAGGAAGTTCAGAAGCAGTGAGTTTCATTTACCAAGACAATTTCTAACTGACCATTGCTCAAGAAGACACAGTTGAGCTGTATATTTGTGTTCATGTTTGTTCATGGCATCCATATAAATGCATATGCTATGGATAAGAATTTGTATAGCAGACTCCTGCTCATTTCTATTTGAGCTAATATTGTGATGGAGACATTCTTGAGACAATGTTTGCTGCAGTGGTTAGTTTAAAATTAAAAATATCACACCTTAATGAATCAAAGAAGGTGCTCAAGTGCTTTTCAGCATCTGTTACTTCAGGAGGCCAGCTGAATTTCCCTTCATGCTTGGGAAGTTGCACGCAAGATCCAGTAAGCCTGCTTAATGGCAAATTTTAAGTTCTGGAAGTCTTCCTTTTGGATCTGGACTTCAGAAGAAATGGACCTGTGAATTTCACCCACCAGTCCCCACAAAACCTTTCAAAAGCATAAACCTGTTTCAGAAGTCGCAAAGAATTCTATGGAGGAAAAATAAAAAAGAGATAATATTCAGAATCTTCTACAAATTATACAAAGAAGACTTGAGAAACTCCAGAATGTCAGTTTTCAAATGTTCTGTTAAACTTTTGAGACTGAAATTCAAATATATATTAATTTATGCATTTATTTGCCATTTCCTCAAGGGAAAATGTATTAAATGAGACAATATCCTGCATACCCTCACTGTATAAAATAGACAAGTAAAAGTGCGAAAGGGGAGGAAACAGGAAGAGCAAATAAAATTATAAATGAAAGGCATTTTCACCATGTCAAAGTTTTCATTTGTTTGTTTACTTTCGATTCTCTCTTTACATCGCCAAGCCTGGAGCCATGAAATTTATCCTAGGCTTTATATATGCAGCAAAAATTTTTCATATAAAAAGATCTCCCTGTCCTTCTCAGAATGGAACAGGAAGCCACCACCTCAGTCAAAACCAAAAGAATAAGTTTCAGACCTCCCGAATCTATACAGTAGGTTCTAACAACAGCTTAAGAGCCAAGGAAGCAGTATGGACATTATGGCAAATGTGAGAGTATGTGGCTCAGATCCAGGGCAAGATTCACCCCTGCTGTACACGGGGTACTTGCTTCCATGCTTGTTTTCTGGATATCCTTCTTGCTCCGTTCTGTAATATCCTAAACCTGAACTCTATTACCTATCTCTTCCACATCATTAAAGTATACTTTAATAGTGGGGACAAAACTATTGTATGTCATCTACGGGAGCACTAAGAAACTTCACAAAATTGTATCTTAATTTCTTTCACTTCTCTCCTAAACAAAACAAAGTGTGTATATATTAATGTTTTATTTAAGATACAAAGCAATGACATCCACAGCGCTAACAAACTCACTGGCTTTATCTGAGAATTTTGCTGCCTATAGCTCAGATTTGAATTCCCCAAGAATCATTTCTTCTGTATCTCTTTTCTGTATGTACCCTTGAACTGATCAGTCACTGAGCACTGATGAGCTTGGCACATTTTGACAGCGCTGGGATTTGCACATGGGAATTGTCTAGACGGGAAAATATTTTAGAGAGAGGAAAATTCTACAGAGAGGGCCATGGTACAGAGAGAATTTGGCTAAACAGAGCTACAATTTGGAATGACTATTTTATAGCCAGATTTTGATGTATAAAATCAAGCTACTGTCATCATTGAATTTGCTTATGCATTCAGTGAGTTCACAGTTCAAGCAGAAGAATGTCCACAGGTACGAAAAGAATTATCTGATAACACTTATACAGAGTTTCTGAGTAGCACCCCATTCTCAGAAAACCAGAAATGTCAGCATGTGGTCAGCTTCTTGAATTCTTGAAGGTAGAATCTAAGATTGAGATGAAAGCTCTTGTTTAAAGAGGTAACTTCTTGTTTGCTAATGTTTATCTAAAGTATGACTTACTTGCGTTGCTGGTATCACCATTGCCTCCTGGAGCTACCAACCTGTTCCAAGGATGGTACTGTACCCAGGTGCGCAGCCTGGGTCCAGCAAGAAAGGGTGTTGACCTGTATGGCACTAAAGTTGGCTGGCAAAATGACATTGCCACCCTTTTGATGATGAAAAGGCTTTTGCTTAAGTAATGCCATCAATCTTAAATAGGTCTGACAGTAACACTTTCCATTGGCGGAGCTTAAAGAGCTTGGGCAACTGGGATCAGCACTCTGTTGTGAAGCGACTTTCCCCATGTAATGGCAGAAGTGGGGCAGAATTAAAGCCTCTGGAGTGCAGCATATCTTTCTTTGGGCCATGCTGGTGTGTCCCACCCTGAAGTGCCACCATCTTTCACCTTGATCTATGACTTACCAAGCCCCTAAAACAAAGAAGAGCCGTGAGACAAATGTCTGTGGGAAGATTCCGATCAAATCCTGCCAGCGCATCCTGGCATGTTTTATTACCATATGTATACCTCTTGTTAGACAGCAAGGAAGGACTGGGTTGCTGTTAAGGTATGCAGTACAGATAAAGCCAGATTAAAACTGTGCTTCTGCTACCAATTTACTTTCTGATGCTAGGCATGTCTTTTAATTTATCAGCCCTCCTAACCATGCAACAGGGAAAACATCTTGTAAAGATGGAGAGGAGGGCTGTTGAAGACAGTGGATACTAAGAAATGCAGACTGCAAGCGAATATGTAGACTGATGTGATTTTTTTTTTTTCAAACATGCAGACAGCAGCACTCTTTCTCTCGTATTTTTCTGGTCAAACAATTTAATATTCCCCAAAATTTCCTTTCT
>NW_010587866.1:0-23548 GCF_000705375.1 Tinamus guttatus | reverse complement strand
ACAATGTTTATCAACAGAACAAATATCTGTGCATTTCCCTGGAGGCCTGGTGGGATAATCCCGCTGCCCTTGCTCCTTGCAGGGCAGCCCTGGTAGCTTCCAGGGCAGAGAGGAGATCAGTCATGGACATAAAATGCGCAGAGCCCAGGAGGCAGTGCTGAGCACAGGGCACTTCACATGCTCCCATGCTTCAGACGTAGCCTGAATTGTTCCCCCAGTCCTGTCTTCTCAACGTGTCTCCAGAGTCTCTAAGAACTCTTAAGCAGCCCTGATGTCCTTTCTCTCAGGCCACAAGCCTCTCCAGGACACAACCGTCCCTCGCCCACCAGAGCTCACCAACAGTGTGAGGATATGAAATGGAGTGACCGAGAGACACAGAAGAGGTGGGAGACCAAGGGCTGGCCATGCATGTGGCCAGTTTCTTAGGCCATGGAAAGCTGCCCATATTGAACACCAGTGAAACTGCACAAACAAGCGGTACCCACTCTAGCTCAGCCTAGGCAAGACAACAGATCTGCAGTGATTTTAGCCCAGAGGGTAAGAGAATCATGCTGCCTCCTATTGAAGGTCTCTGATAAAGATCTCAGCTGCTCCTGGGCCAATCTTGCCTCTTCCTCTATCAGATGTGCAAGAAGGATGGACTTATTGCTCTGGTGAGGAGCAGGGCTGGCTGTGTGCTGGGACCAGGCTTTGCTCTCTGTTCCAGCAGTGCTGGAAGGACTGCTTACACAACAGGAAACCATTTGACCAGCAGAAAGCAGCAAAACATTCCCTTGCTCCTCAATGTTTGTTGTTTTAGCCTCTCGCAGCCAGGCTGCTCAAGCTAACTGCAACCTAGCTGGTGCCCCCAAGCCTTGGGAGAAGAACGTCCTGGACCACGGGGCTAGCCCAGCCAGCCCCATGGCTGTTTGGGGAACACCCCCAGCCTCCGGAGCCCGCACAGACAATTCTCCCAGCCAATCTGGACACACCATCCAAACACCACAGTTGGTGGTGCCACCTGCACCACTGAGGGAGAAGCAGGGCGAGAAGGGAGAAGCAGGGCAGCATGGATTCATGACTTGGCTGCTCAACTCACTGCTAATGACAGCCCAGGAGGAGAATTAGGAGGGTTTGTAATGCGTCCCGCAGTCCCCGTTACTGTGATGTCTCACAACTTCCCTGTCTGCTCTCCCGCCCTCACCCCAGGCTGTGGAGCAGCTTTCCTTCCCCATGCAGGAAGGGTGAAACAAGACAGGGCTCACGTGGCATATCCCAGCTGAGCCACAACCATGAAAATAGCTTCTGCCAATCCTGCAGTAGTGGCCAACTCTCCAAGCCTGGCACCAGTAAAGATCTGCAGACCCCCATGATCCCTTCTACCCAGTCTCTCAGAGCAGGACTCCCATTTCTATCAGCATTCCTCTTGGGATACTTTCCCAAGGACCTTTGGGCAAACAGGGTTGAGCTCTGGGTCACTCTGCAAGACCCTGTGATGGGCTCTTAGCCACAATTTGTGCCACAGAGGTTCAGTCTGAAGCAATACTCCTGGCAGGCGCTGATGGAGGCTCTGTCCCTGCATCCCTCAGTGACTACTTCACCCATGCTCCAGGATTGCACCACCAGCTGGGTGATGCAAAGCTCGTGTGATGAGGCCCTTTAGCTGTCACCAGCAGTGAGACCAGTACTCGTGGCCTGGATCGGACCCAAGAAGCAGCTTCTGAAAGGGAGTAAGCTAGACCAGCAATCCTGCTTCTGCTGCTGACCTGAGCTGCCTCTGCAAACCATGATGGACAAATGCAACCCATGGTTAAAAGTGGCAGAGGGGTTAGTCAGGCTGGGACGGTGTCAGTGCCAAATCAGCATCAGCCTGGGAAAGGCGGCCCCAGGGCTGAACTGCAGAGAGGAGAGGCAGGGTAAGAATCCATGGGTGGTTCCTGCTCCTGAGAAGGAGTAGAGTTACCTTTCTGGGGGACTGACCGTGGAAAGTGGCAGGCACAACAGGCAGCCAAAGAGATAGAGTCACGTTGGGCTTGACTCCAGGTGCTGCAGGAGATGCCTGGGAAAATCCCAGGAGCTCTGGAGTGAAGCAGGGAGGCAAGACCCGTGGGGCAGGGCCAGCAGCGCGTGGCATTCCCCATGGGCAGGAACCATCCTGTCACTGTTCCCTGCCTCTGGGGTCCCTGCAGGCAACACTGTAGTACATGGAGGTGTGCAAGGAGCAGGAATTGGGCACCCGGGAGGCAGGATAGTCTCCATGGCTCCGTACGCTGGCAGCGCTGGCATTGCTGAACGCAGCTGTCTGTTTGCAGAGACTTTGCTGACAGAGAGGATGTTTGGGAGGGAATGCAGCCAGGTAGCAAGGTAGCACCTTGTCCTACCCTCACCCTGAGCTGCCACCAGTCTGGGGCTAGAGATGGGGAGGATCCAGGTTTATGCTCTGAAAAAGAGAACTTTCTCCCGAAAACAAAACCTTTTGTATGCAAATGCAGACATCTGACAGGTTTATTTTTGCACAGGAAGCTTTCAACCAAAGGGGCTGGGCTTGTTTCATTTTCGGGATTGTTTTTCAGCACATGGTGGGATTTGGAAGCACAGCCACTTTCCATATTTGGAGGCTGCATTTTTGCATAGACGGTTAGTACGGAGGCAGCAGCCGGGGCTTTCTCCTGCTCCTTCAGCACTGTCTCATCTGGAATGAGCCAATGTGTCTCCTTCTCTTCCCCTTTTCTCTCCAAAGAGAATTTTGCATGGAGGGAGCCTTTGGTGGCTGTGATGGGAACGCTTAAACCTTAAACCTGTAGCAGAAACAAAGTCCTTTTGGGACTGAAAAAGGGCAAATGCAAAAGAGGCAGAAGTCCCTTTGAGGCACCACATTGCAGATATTGGATCCCAGTGCTCCCACATGGGTGTAAGGAGGCTAATCCTTCCAGCAGCGTACCAAAAGCTTGTAGACATCTCCATCCATCTGATCCCTCCTCTGCGGTGTCCTGCGGTTGTTGGGAGAGACGCTGGGCGAGCCCAGGCGGGCCTTGCTTGAGGACCAGCCCAGACTTGAGCGTCAGGGCCAAGCACAAGCAGCAGTAAATGGGGAGCGAGCGCAGGCGCGCGGAACAGGCACCGTGAGCGCCACGCTCGGGGGACGAGCTGCGGACCTCCGCTGGGGATGCCCACCAGGAGAGGTACGGGTCCTGCTCCTTGCCCCTTCCCTTCTCAGCTGCGGGTTTGAAGCAGGGATGTGCGCGGCGGGGAAGGGGCCGTGGATCTGCTGGGGAAAGTCGACATGAACGCGCTTGGGTACGGAGCAGGCAAAACCAGCACGTAGCCTGCTCAGACAGGCTGTAGAGGACAGGGCAGCCTCAGTGCATGTGAGAGAAGTGTAGATTGGCTGTGCCTGTGGGATTTGGGGGAAAAGGAGGGAATATATCACGTCCTCCATGCATGGTGAGGAGTGGGGAGGCACTGGGTGCCTGCTGCGGTTGTGCTGCCAGCAACACACCCTCCTTGGCTACGCAGAGCAGCTTTTCTGGCAGCACCAGTTGCTGTTAGCCCGTGCCAGCTCTGTGCTGGCGCTTCCTTGGTGCTGGGGCTGGGCATCGTGCCCCCCACGGCTTCTCGGAATGCCGTCAATGGGATGTGGGTCTTTCAGGCAATTCAGGTGTTGCTGCAGCTCTGCTCGCAGAAGGTGCGAGCCACTTTCCACAAGCCCTTCCCTGTGGCCAGAGGAAGGTGACTCCTGAGCCTGCTCAGCCGCAGGGCATTTACCCGCACCCCAGGAGCTTGGAGCAGGTCTACCCGGCTCTACCGGCTTGCTGGGTGTGCTCTGAGTTACCTGCTCTCCTGGGGTTCCCAGGTTCACAACCGCAGGCATCGACGGTCTTGCTGTCGGGTCTTGTCTGTCACCGACTGCAAGGAGGGGAAAGTGCAGAAGGTCACCCCAGCGCAATAGTTGCTCCTGCACCTCCTTGCTCTCCCAGCAGCCAGGGCAGCACCAGAGTGCCCAGCTCTGAGCACAGACCTGCTCTGCAGAGTGAGCGTCAGCTGAACTGCTGGATGATGTGCTGGGGCCTTGTCCCCCTCTGGAGTGGGTTTGAACTCACGGAGCAGGAGGCAGCAGCAGTGCTGGTAGGACTCCTTGTGGTTAAAGATCCACCAAGGGGTGGAGGAAGAGTATCCCATTACCCTGCAACCTGGGGGCTGTGCTGCACAGCTGACCTGAGCCTTGCAAACAGAGAGGTCCCAGCAGCAACCAGCCCCTCTAGGACAAGGGCTCTGGGGCAGCTTGTTCCCTTCTCGCAGCCCTAGGTAGCCCTCAGGACCTTGGCATGGCAGCAGGCTGAAGTCACAGCTTGGGGAAATGTGCGATGCTGGTGGGCACAAGGAGGGACCAGAGGGACTTTGTTTCTGGAACAAGGCAAGACCGGAGCCTGGGCAGCTGCTTTCAGCCCAGTCCGCAGAGTGGGTCCTCTACTCAGCTCCAGCGAGGCCACACTTGGAATATTGGGTACAGTTCTCCCCAGTACAAGGACATGGAACTTCCCCAGAGGATCAAACATCCATCTTGTGAGGAAAGACTAAGCGAGCTAGACCTGTTTAGCCTGGAGAACACTGAGAGAAGATCTTATCATGTATAAATACCTGAGGGGAGAATGCAAAGAAGATGGGGCCAAACTCTTCTCGGTAGTGGCCAGTGACAGGAATGGGGTAATGGGCACAACTTGAAACACAGGAAGTTCCATCTCTGTGTGAGGAAGAAATTCTGTCCTGGGAGGGTGCCCGAGCGGGTGACAGAGCCCTGGCACAGGCTGCCCAGAGAGGCTGTGGAGGCTCCTTCTCTGCTCTGGAGATCTTCAACCCGCCTGGATGCCGCCCTGTGCCCCGTGCTCTGGGTGTCCCTGCTTGTGCAGGGGGTTGGACTAGATGATCTCTAGAGGTCCCTTCCAACCTCAACCATTCTGTGATTCTGTGATACTGGCACCCCAAATTGCTGGACTTTTGGTGACACGGAGCTCCCTGGTGGGGCATCAGGGTCTGCCCAGGGAGCCATGGCAGTGCTCATGCAGGAGGGCAGGAGTTTGTGTTCCCAGACTCAGGCACAGGGTCCCCCGCATTGTCATGGTGTCACTAATGGTGCAGTGCTGTCAAGGCTGTCACCTCACCTCGCCATCTCTGTGACAGGCCTTGCTCCTGAGGCTGAGTCCCTTTGCACGGAGTGGCACTGCCTGTGCCCACGAGGGTTTCCTTGGGCCCTCCCAGGCCCTGCACCATGACCAGCTTAAAGAGCATTGTCTGCTGCCTGGCACCACATGGAGCCCCATGCAGACCCTGGCACTTGGAGATAACCCTCAAACGCTCCCCACTGTCGTAGGCACCTGCAGTGCTGCCCAGTTGCATGCTCATCCCCTCTCTTTACCCAAGCCGGCTCTTCCAGCACAGGTTCCTTATTTCCTCCAAGCATGGAGAGTAATGCTGAAGCCTGGGAGATGCCCCAGCAGGGACAAGCCCTGTGCCACCAGCTCCATGCCCAAGGAACTTCACATACGGGCTGGTATATGAAGTGCCAATGCAAACCTGAGGATGACTCTGTTCTGCCCTAAGGTTGGCACTTCCCAGTGGGGTAACCTGGATTGGTGTCAGACGGGGTCTGTGCTGCTGATTTGTACCTGTCCTGCAATGTAAACAAGACAGCGATGGGCTGCAGTCAGAGGTCTCCCCTTCTCACCTCTCTTCCAGACTAGATGTAGCCTGGTTCCTGGCACAGGGATAATCTCCCAGGCTGGGGCTCCCCTTGCTTACAGGAGGCCAGGACGTGGCTCTCCAGGTTCTGCTGCACCAGCTCAGCCCAGCGCTGCTCTCAAATACCCATTTTGCCAGGCGCTCCCCCACCCCCCTACTCCATGTGGTGAAGCCTTTGCTGCTTCACGGAAAATGTGATGACTCGGCAGCCTCCGAGTTTCCAGGCCTGGTTCCAGCTGCTGGGTGGAGAAAACTTCTGAAGTTGTTTTTGAGTCTGGCACAACTGAAGGCTTCACTGTCAGGGGGACCAAAGGGGGGTTCTGGCACCCCAGCTGTAGGCGGGCTCGTTCTATGTCTGCCTGTGGCTGGCACAGTGACACTGGGGTGGCCACGTGGAGAGAAGCACTAACTAGGGTATAATGAGTGGCTTCTTCTGTCCAGCATGGGAGGCTGCTGAGCCCCACGGCGCCAGGGACAATGCCTGGGTTTGGCTCCGAGTAGCAATTCGGGCTGGTTTCCACCACAGGCACAGCCTGAAGTCCCTGAGCTCAAGTCCAGCTCAGAGCAGAACAGCTGGGTCTGTGGGCAGGAATCAGAGCAGTCTGAAATGTGCAGGGCTGCCACAGACATGTCCCCAAACTCAGCAGGGTACCGGCTGTGCGTGCGCCGCACTGCACCATCAGCAACACACACAGGCTGGAAAAGCGACTGGGCTGCTCCTGGCAAAGCAGTGGCTGATGGTCAGTGCCAGCAGGCAACAAGGCAAGATGCCCAGGCATCCAACCAGCCAGTGCTCATGCCAGCCACAGGGTAACCTCTCCTCCTGCCCAGAGACGCATGGGACATCAGCCTAGCATGGCTGAAGGCTCCAGCGAGGATGGAGAAAACATGCTCCATTCTGCTCTGCTCACCAGCCTGGAGAATGTGGAGGGTAGGAGGGGTCCTTCGGTGCTTGGGTAATACTCTGAGGACTACCCGGGTGGTAGAGTTGAAGTTGTCTGCCAACAAGTTCCTCCCATGGCACCACCTTCCAGCTTCCCTGGCTGCTCCATCCCACCAAGCCAGGATGGTCTATGTTCCCATTTGCTCTCTCTACTGCTGGACACCTTTGCCCGTCTGTCAGAGCACTTCCATTGCGCTAAAATACGGGGCCACAAAACCACAGAAAAGCCTGTGGTCCAAAAGACAGGGATTCCATCATCCGTGTGCTCTGTAACACTCCCAGCTTTGCCAGTGAAACACGGGCATTTGCTCCACAACACGGCCAGCTCTCATCTGTCCTGAGCTGCAAGCTCTAGCAGCAACGTGATTTGTGTTGCTGAGTGTACACTGGAGCAGGGGACACTGCTGGGGTGACAGCAGGGAAGGGGTTTAAGCTGCAGGGATGAAGTATAGCTGACAGCCCTGGAGTCTGTGCTGAACAGGATGGAAACAGTGACATGGTCTGAGCTTCCAGCCTCTGCCAGTGTCCTGAGCCCTAAGCCTTCTGTCCAAGGATGCAGGACACCCAAGTGCTGGGATACCAAACCCTTGAAGACTTACGGGAGTTCTCTTGGCTCACCTAAGACAAGCGGACCTGCTATACCCTAAAGCAGCTGAGATCTGCTGCCACTTGTGGGGAGGGCAGAGTAGGGGGTCAGGCTAGAGAGTCTGTTCCGATGTTGACGTGGTCTCCTGTGGTGCAGAAATGTCACAGAGAGGTTGGTGGCAGGAACATTTGGGCTGCAAATAGGTGAACCTGGAGGAGGTGGGCAGATGTAGTGAGCTTGTGCAGGCTCAGCTTGATCCCTGGCTGAGCTGAGCAGGCTCAGCCCAGCTGGAATTTCCTAGAACTGCAGTGAATGAGGTTTGACCTCATTCTGGAGGACGTTCCGGAGCTTTTTGGTGTGCTTTGAAGCTAGATAAGACCAACCTTGACTCTTTAGCTGGGGAGAATCATCCCCAAATCCAAATCCTGCCTGCTGGGATGAAGGTCAAAAATTTATTTGCAAATGCATTTGGGGACATGCCAGCTGTAATCTCTAGGATCCCACCCTGGGGCCACAGGGTAAACCTGGCAAGAGCTCATTGCAATGAGGAACTTGAACCTCCTCTCAGCTGCCTGCAACCTCCCTGCTCTGGAAAGAGGCCTTTTAAAACAGCCTCCAGCCCACTGCAGGCTGCAGCAGCTAGTCACGAGCCTCCCTCTGCTCCAGCCCACAGAAGGGACCTCCCTCCTTATTGCTGTGAGTAGCTGGAGGACGTAACCTCCAGTATCTGTGACCGTCTGCTGTGCGCACAGCTATCTTCTCATGAGTCAGAGACTAGTCTTCCAGTCACTTCGAAATTCAGCAGCAGCAATGGGTGTCTCCAGGCAGGGTTTTTACCCTGTGCTTCCATCTCTTATGCATCTGTTGAATATTTATATTCATCCCCTCCGGAGCTATCTACACTAAAGCCAACACTATGCCTTGTGCTCTGAGCAGGGCCCAGTGACAGTACAGAGCTCCTGGGATGCAAAGTGTTCTCCGAACGGCCCTATGTCAACTGCGTTAGGTGTGAGCATTTGAGTTATGAATAGAAGGGATGCAAGGTGATAAATACACTCCTACCATTGGGACAAGTAGCAAGTCCCAGGCTCTTTTACCCACCCCTGCTTGGAAGTTTTTGGATGGTCCCTTGGTGTTTCTGTTGCTGCTGGGGGACAGGCTTGAGAGGAGCCAAGTCCAAGAAGTCTCCCAGACCTCCATGAGGGACAAGAGTGACAGAAGCAGGGCTGACCCTGTAGAGGATCAGGATCTGGCTACCCTCAGATTGCTGCTGGTTGGACCATGGGATCTCTGCAGAGACCTAATACAGATCAAAGACAAGGACTCCTAGCACCGTTCCCATTTTGCCAGGACCTTCGGAACACTGTGGACCTGGGGAACATGCAAAGAGAAGGGGAGTCGCATGTCTTGTCCCCTTCTCCACCTGATCCCATCAACCTGGGGGCTGTCAGGAAGTTGGGACATGGATTCAGGGTTGGGGAGGGGTCACAGTCTGGGGTATTTTTAGTAGTTGCCCCTCTATTTTGTCTTTGCTCTCCCTAAAGGTCTTCCCAAAGCCTTGGCCCAGGAGATTTGTGTCCTGGGGCAGTCTAGCCCTCAGAAGTCCCACTTGACTAATCCCAGGGTTTCCGTGGGGGGGAATCCACCATCCTGTTGATAGATGAGTCCCCGTGGGATCCCACCCTAACAGGTCACAAGCTCACAGAGCCTGGCATGGCTCTAATAATTCCCCTTTGTGGCTGTGCTAGCTAGCAGGACAGACTCCCATGCCCACACAGGCTGCACTGGCTTCCTGAATAACTGCATCACTGAATCCTTTCCAACGCTTCCCCAGATCTCCAGCGCTGATGTGCAGTCAATGGCATCTCCACTCTGAATCAGAACTGGCGCACAGCCACGCATTGCACAGACACCACAGCCACCACGCAGCCCACGGCACCGTGCACGGCGCGGGGTGGCTGCAGGGCACCGAGATGTGGCACAGGCCAGACCCGGCCAGTGTCTCAATCAGGCCACAGCCCAGGCACTTTTGCACCCATGGGACACAGCACACACAAAAGGATGCACCCCCCGCAGCTCCCATCTGCACAGCACCGGCACATCATACGGACGCGCATCTCCCACAGCACCAGGCATGGCCAAAGCTCACATTCCCTACCAGAACCGTGCACCAACACACAGAGCTAAAGGATGCATGGACATGCAGGAGGTAGCAGGCAAGGTGCCCGGCACCCTAGGTCTGCATTCGTGCCAATGCCCGCTCCTTAAATAGGGGCCCAGCTGCCAGAGCCTGTGGTCTGCCCTCCCCGTTCTGGGGGCTGGTCAGGGCCCTCCCTTCCAGCTCTGAGCCGCCATCTGTCCTGTCCTGTCTCCTCCCCTTTCCTCCCCTCTCTGCACCAACTGCGGCAACTCCACAGAGCCCCTGACAGACAGACAGGGCTCCAGCCTTGCAGGGATCCAGCAGCAGCAACCCCCTGGCATCCCGCAAGCCCCCCGGCCGCCGGCGCTCCAGCCGCAGCGCTTGCACAACAACAACAACCGCGGAGCGGCCGCGGAGGGACGCAAACCCGCAGGAACAGCAGCAAATGCTCGCAAGGAGACGCGCGCACACGCACGCACTGGACTTCTCCCAGCCCGGAGGCGCGCTCCGCTCCTCCCCAGGGCCAGCTGGCGAGGCTGGCGATGTGCAGCGTGCTGGCACGCAGCGCCGGCGCCCACTGATGTCACCCTGTCACTTGAGCTCGGGAAGCACGTGGGGACGCAGCTCCTCCATGCAATGGGATCGGGGGCTAGCAGGGGACAGGCACCACTGAGAATCTGCGCCCAACTTGCTCTTTCTTCATCCTGCAGCTGCCCCAGTGCCAATGCAACTACTGCTGCTGCCGTTGCTCGTCCTGTGGCACCTGGGAACCCAGGCAGAGGTAAGCCCTTGTCTCTTGAACCCCTCGCTTGTCCACGCAGGGTCTTGGCTCTGCATTCACTGGCAGTAAGGGGCTTGCATAGTCTTACCCCACTGAGGAATGACGGCATGTTTCTGGGCTGGCTCTCCAGCCACGCAGCTGCATCAAATTAGCAACGTTTGCAATTACAAGCTGAGTCTTTCCTCTGCTTCCCCCCACCCACTATGCCCTCCCGCCCCAGCGCCTGAGATCAGAGCTCGTTGCTGCTGCCATGGCTCCGCGACTCCTCATCCCAGGAATTGGCTGGCTGCTATTCCCAGGGGGTCCGGGTCCCCCTCGCTCCCCTCCACACACACGCTCCCAAAGGCAGTTGGTGGAGGAGCCAGAAATGAGTCAGACAGCAGAGCCGAGAGAGAATTAACTACAGCAAGATGAGTGTTCCTCTGCGGCTTGTTGCTGGACACGGAGCGGATGGAGATATTTCCTTTAATGTGGAGGGAGCTCACCGCAGCTGAAGGCGGAGCACGCCCTGCTCGCACTGCTTGCTGGCAGGCTGTGGGTGTCCCCAAAGTTTGCTCAGCACCCAGCAAACTCCCTGAGAGAGGAGGGTGCTGGAAGCTCTGAACCTGTCAGGCCAAGCCTTGCTTGGCAGCCTGCAGAGGATGGCAATGGACTGAGTTCTGGGTTCCTTCCATCCCTCTACATGGCTGTGGGAAAGGGGTCTGGGAATGCTGTACAGGGGATGAGATTGTTATGACCTATCCTGAGCTCACTCCCTGCCCAGATCTTCCCCTGATAATTTTGATGTCTCTCACCAGGGGCAGTTGCTCCATGCGTGTCTGAAAACCAAGACATCCCAAAAGCTGCCCCTGTCTCCCTGCTTTAGCTAGGGGAGGGCAGTCACTGGAGGCCTATGCTACCCTGGGAAGACCAGGCCATGTGCCCAGATGTCACGACTGGGTGGAACCTCTGCCCAGGCATCCTGACCTGGCCTGGCATAGGTCACCTGTCCTTTAGCCTCAGCATGGACCATCTCACCTTACCCCTCTCTCTTTCGATGACCTCAATCCCCTAGGGCGAGAGATGCAATCAGACAGCATCGGCAGGGTTGGAAGGACAGGATGCACCGAGTGATAGAGGTAAGTCAAAGATGAGGTAAACAAGGTACTACCTAGGATGTGGAGGGTGGTCTTGGTGCCCAGAAACTGGCGGACAAACAGTTTTGCTGGGCTAGGACTTTCGGACCTAAGAGCAGCTTGGTAAATATGTTGCTTTGGACTCACTGCCTGTCGAAGCTGATTATGACCAGGGGACCCGGTTTCCCGGGAGGGCTTGGGAAAAGCCTTGTTTCTCCCAGTAGAGATGAACTCCACAGAGGGCAGAATGTAGAAGGTGGAAAAGGCATCCCCAGCACAGCTGTGGCCCGTGATGTCCCAGAAGATGCATAGGCAACATGTAGGGCACTGAATGTGCCTGGATGTGGCCATCTGTGAATATGATTAACAGAACTCAGCTACGGTTACATGAGCAGGATTATGGCTGTAGGTCTCGGGGCTGGACAGTGTGCCTGGACTGTTTTAGGCATTCGTATAGTTTTACCAGAGAAGCGAAGATGACTGGGAAATGGCAAATAGAGGAAGGCTACTCAGTTTATTGGGAAAATAGGACCAGCAGACAAACATGGATGGAGAACTTTAACCTTCAGGAGACAAGAAAGATCCCACAGTGGAAAAGCATCCTGACCTCTCTAACACTGCTCAAACTCTGTGCCAGGCACAGTTTATATGGATGCCTTTGGGAAGAGATGCCCTCAGCTCAGCATCACCTCTCAGAAGGTGTTTTTGGGAATCTGTCCCCCTTTGCTTCCTTTTTGGCAGTCTATCTAGTTATCCTTATTCTCTTTGCACTGTAACAGCACTACATGAAACAGAAATAATATATAGTTAGGAGAGCTCAGGCCACTCCAGCTTTGCAGGAAACCTACACAAAACACCTGAACAGTTCGGACGGTGTACCTGACCCAAGGACCACACTGCTGTCCCTCCGCTGCATAAAGACAGCCCCTGGAATGCCTTTGGGGCAATGGCTGTGCTGGTTTAAAGCTTTCTTGTCCTCCCAGATCACATCTGAGGCTGTTACAACACATTGCACATCATAAATTTTAAGTACTAATTACGCACAAATGTCTTATTAGCAGTAGAGCTGCAGATTATCTATGATACTTCCCGAAGGCTGAAATCAATAGAAAGAATGTAGTTAACAATATCGAGGAGTGGAGCATGGGGGACAATCTGCCAACAGAGTGGTCCCCATCGGGGCTTTGGGAGTGTGGTTGACCATATAGCAAGGCAACATAGAAGCATACAGGGGGTAGACATGATGTGTGGAGGCATCACCTTGCTGATTTGGTCCTAACAGACAGGATCTGTCTCGTTCCTTTTTGTGTAGGCAGCCCCTGAGTAATTCCAAGGGCAGGGATCCAATGGTATTTTTGGCCACTGCCCCACAAATTAGACAGATCCCTATATGCCACTTCCCATTTCCATACGCTCTCTGTCTGAATGCCACAATGCTGGCCCTGCAGCCACAGCACGCTGACGATGCCACTGCAGCACTGAATGTCCTGCACTGGGAGACCCTCTCTGAGCTGTGGTGAAGCCAAGTGCAGGATACGTCCCAGGTTTGTTGTTCCCTGGCAGTGGGTCTGGTTCATCCACATGCTGCAGGGACCAAGGTTGCTATATGGGCAATCCCAGTCTGGCTATGAGTTCAGAAACAATCTCCCTTGTCCAGCCCCAGAAACCTTTCTGCTCTTCTCTGGTGTCAGTGCCTGGGTCCCTCAAGGGGACCTTCAGATCTCCCATGTCCTTCAGACCTCCCGTGTCAGGGCTCACGGAGAAGGTACTGCTGAAGGGAGAGTAACTGCCCTACTGCCATATCCATCCTGTTCTCATGAAGACCTTGTTTTGCCCCTGCAGCTGGGTCCAGAGTCCTTTGACATTTTCGGGGAGCCCATACCAACCAAGGAAATACCATAAGATGACAAGCAATGGATTAGAACCATAAAAGACAGTATTTCTGCCACAAACTTGGGGCTGTCTGAGAACAGAATGGCTTGAAATTGGAAGCCTTTTTGTCGACTAGAAGAGATACTGTATGCTTAAGAGAGCCTGTTTCAGGCAGTGCCTTTGACCTTCACTCTAAAGGGTTTTCAAACACTCTTGTGTTACAAATGCTGTTGAGAACGTAGGGTCAGGGATGTCTGACTACAGTGCGTCAGGACCCAGTGGGCCTGTGCCAAGAAGTGCAGAGAAGGTTGGTGGGCTGGAAAGCCTGGCCCCACACCCTGGGTATCCACCGTATCTCTGTTGGATGCAGCAGCACCACAGCTCCCTGATGAGGATTTTGGCTTTACCCCTACAGGGACCCTTCTGAACCTCAGCATAAGTGACCACGGCCGCTCGGACTCTCTCCTCCTATCCTGGGATGAGCCGAAGGGAAGTGTTCTGGGATATGCACTTGTCCTCTCTTCCCTGAGGCCGGACAAGCTGCTGCAGAACAGCTCAATTGGACCCAACAGCACCAGTTTCTGGTTCCATGGGCTGACACCTGGCACGTACTACAGGGTTGAGGTGACAGCTACTCTTGCCTGCATGGACATCATCAGCCAGACAGTCACAGGACAGACAAGTAAGAGATTCCTCAGGGACTGCAAAGTCAATGCGTCTAAGTACTCCACCTTATCCTTTCACTATCCTATCCTATCCTATCCAATGGAGGGTGCAAAGTTCAGGACTGTGTGGAAACCTGTGAATCTGTGGGGTGGTTGGCTTATTCTTCACTTCTCTGTCAGTTGGGTCCTTTCCTGATCCCCAGAGCCCATGGGTAGAAATTGTTCTCTTATTCATGAGAAGGGAGGGTCCTGCCCCTGCACTTTGTGCTGGCCAGGCCATATTTCTCCTGGAATAATGCGACAAGTAATGAACCAAACCATGATGTGGACCCTGCAAAAAGCTAAGGGATGGAAAGGGTCATTCTTGGAGAACCAGAAAGAAATACCAGGAAGTTGTGTCCCTTCCACAATTTTGGCACACCTCTGGTAATCACCTGTTTGTCCAGCAATCTTTGCTTTTGGCCTTTTCTGGCTCATGTCAAGGGACTGGGGAAAGAGCAGGGCTGATGAACCCACAGCTCAGGTGAGGACATCAGCCATTGCCTGCTTCTCTCCAAAAGAATCTTGAGTAAATTGCTGCAGGTGAAGGTAGAAAGTCTGCTAAGGAGGGCAGGGCAAAGGCAAGGGCTTGGCTGGGAGAAAGGATGCACAGTGAATGGAGTTAGACTGCAATAGTGACTGGGAATCCGTGTGAGGAGATGAGGGCTTATAGTAGGGCATTTGGCAGTATCCACAGGGCCAGGAAGAAAGGAGGGCCCTAGCACTGGGTGAGCTTGGAGGCACGTGTTGATGTCCTTGCCTTTCTCAGTGCACATCCAGCATGTTGTGCCTGGCAGAGCTTCCCTGCCCACTCTGAAGTGACTGTGCAGAATCTGATCTGACACCCATGGGAGACCAGGGAAGCTGCCAGGCTCCCACTAGCTCCCACGCATGCTGGCTGATCAGGCATACCAAGGCAATGAGCAAATCCTGTCTGTGCCATGCCTAGGTCCTTCACCCGTCCACAACCTGAGCCTGAGCAGTGATGGGAGCTCCACTGTGCTGCATGCCTCCTGGGAACAGGCCAGCGGGCAGCTGGACGGCTACCACCTTGCCCTGTACCACAGCGACTCGCAGACGCTCGTGAGAAATGCATCTGTCCTGCCCAACGCCACCACATTCCTGTTTGACGGGTTGATGGCTGGCAGTGAGTATGCCTTGAAAGTCAGCACGCTGTCTGGAGCCAGCCAGGCCAGCACCAGCATCCACCAGTGGACAGGTAGGGAGGGATGGGTGTGCTGGCCCAGGGCATGAGGGAGGGAAGAGGTAGAGTTTAGAATGGCTTTGGTAGGAGAAATCCAGCACACGTGCCAACCGGGCTGGCAGAGAGGGGGAGGAAGATTCCAGACACAGGATGGGAAGTGTGCATGGGCTGGGAAGCAGCTGGAAAATTTTCACGTTCCTACTGTAAGCTGAGGGATGTGATGAGGGCCACCTTTGCCCAATTTGTCAAGCCAAGGGGATGGACCTCACACCTCCATCCTCGTTTTGAAGAACAAGCTTCTCTCCTCTATGTCCCCATGGGAGAGGAGCAGCATGGGGATCTTGGCAAAAGGTCTTGGCTGGTGGGAGCTGCAGGAATGTTGTGTTATCCCGACTGCCACCTTCCTCTGCCCTGGGACCCAAGAAAATATGGAAGTAGGGAGGGACCCCAAGACCATTTCAGCTTGCCTGAGAAGGGATACAGGAGAGAAAGGCTGCAGCAAAACCCAGCCAGACCTTCAGTCCTTGGACTAGCATGTAAAGTAGCTATGGGTAGAGAAGACCCTGGGGAGGGATAAGGGTCCTTGGAGCCCTCACACTTCTGCCAATGCTGACTCACTGCCTCCTGCTTTTCCTTGCAGCACCCTCCATCCCCACACAGCTAATGCTCACCCCAGGGTCCAGCACCAGCCTCGTTGCCTCCTGGGCTGGTGCTGATGGAGCTGCCTGGCTGCACCTCACGCTCCGCAACCTGCTCACCCAAACGGTGACCAAGACCCTGTCAGCCAAGAGAGGCCTCACCAACTACACCTTCCAGCACCTCCATGCTGGCACCCAGTACTGCTTGGGTCTCAGTGCCATGGCTGGGCCTTACACCGCAATGGGGCCGAATGCCACGGCTTGGACATGTGAGTATAGCGTACTTGGTTAGGGAAGGGGACCTCGGTGACCGTGGATCTGCCTTTAGGCTCAGAACAGGGCGAACCAAGGGCTCAGGGGAGAGGACAGTGTGGCCAGTCCCTTGAGAGTGGATGATACCCTCAAATCCCCCTGGTCCTGGAGCCTGCTGTTTATGCAAAGCCCTCTTTGTCCTTCTGGGAAAAAAATACAAAAGTGTAGCAACCTACTACTCTCAAATGAAGATCTGAGACTCTGCCTTGGAGACTCTGTCTGTCTCTGTTGCTTTTTGTCCAGACTTTGAATGTAAAAGTTTCCTACAAGAGCTCTAGGTGCAAAGGGCAATTCTATTTGAAGTTACTCCAGAACCTACCTCTGGGGCTCTGAGATAACAGACAAGGGGAAAGGGGAAGGAGGAGGACCAGGAACAGTGGGCAGCCTGTGAGGCTGGGACAAGCAGGAGAGTGCCCCAGAGGAACAGGAGCACCAAGTTCCCTGGAACCACGGGCAGAAACAGGGCTGCAACACAGACTTTGAAGGAAGACAGAGACAGCAATCAAGAAGGGAACAGAGGGACAAGATGCAGCTGGAAAGCGGTCTCCAGCAGGTGAGAAAAAGAGGGTAGCACTCCCAGACACCCAACTAGTTGCCCCATTCAACTGCCCCCTTTTCCCTCACCTTCTGACCTCTGGTTGATGACGACTCTGAGAAAGGTAAACTTCCATCACCACCTTCTTGGTTTGCTGCCAACACGGTGTCTGTTACACCGTGAACAGTTCTTGCTGCAGACTCATTTCCCAGACCTCCTCACGGGTAAAATGAAGAGAGCAAACACAGCCTCTCAGATAGTACTGGATTCCGGCTGAAAGCAAAGAAAACATTGGCCTTCTGTAGGGGAGAGCAGCAAAATACGGAGATGTCAAACTGAAAACCCAGATCTGCTCTGCCCAGTGACTCAGCTTGGTCATTGCCAGGTGTACACAAAAATCTGAGGACCTGGGAGCCACAAGATAGCAAGTCTCCAGCACTTTCCTGTTCGGCCTGTTAGTCCAGGAAGCTGTGGCCTGGAGCCTGCTCACTGCTAATTCTGCAGCTGTGATTTTGGAAGGTCTCCCCACCCCCAGCTGGTTTGTTTCTGCTATGAAGTGGCTCCGACTACATCCCCACAGTTATTGTCGTGGCTCTGATTTACCCAACCGAAAAAAAAATGTCCTTGGTGCCAGACACAAAAGCTGGGAGCAGCCAGCAGTTCAATCCAGGCTAGTTCCCAGGAACATCAGCAAACTCTTGACAGGACACAAATGGAGATGAGACGGGCCTTTAGGAATTTCCCAGCAGGGCTGCCAAGCTGATCTAAGCTCCATGGACCAGGAATGGTTGCACTGGGAATGAAAACAGCACACTCCAATGGAGTGTTTAAACCAGGCTTGTAGTGGTCTTGCAACTAAGGACCTCCGTGCTGGTAGGCAGTCCTTACACAAAGCAAACCCTGCGAGGTTGAGGTTCAGAGCACCCTCTAATCCTGACACACGCAACATTGTCCCCTTCCCTTCCAGACCCGCTGAGCCCTGGCAATGTGACCCTGAGCAGCGTGGAGGAGCAGAGCTCCTTGCAGGCTCGCTGGAACACCCCGGCAGGAGAGAGAGACTTTTATCTGGTGACCCTGCAGGAGGGAGAGGATGGTGCTCCGACCAGGAACATCTCCGTTGGAGGAGACAGCAGTCATGTCACCTTCCATGGGCTGAACCCTGGGAAGCAATATTCTGTCCAGGTGACAGCAGTGGCTGGACCTTACCGGGCTTCTGAATACAGCACAGCTGCCTGGACAAGTAAGCAGAAAGTCTAAAAATGCCTTTTTGAGGCCATTTCTGCCACTCTACAGAGGAGCCAAATTCTCCAATACTGATGCCCAAAGGGGATCCCAAGGGGAAGGGAAAGGGATGATCTCAGCACCTGACAGAGAAGGAGTTGTGCAACATGATGCCTCTGGCCTCACAAACAGGTGTAGATCAGAATGGCAAAACCTTCCACACTATGGGTGGTCCCGAACTGTCGATTTCAAGGGCCTTTGCAGACCAAATATCTCCTGAGTGAAGCTTAAAGTCACAGTCAGTTCCCATCTGGTTTTCCCAAGGCTGCCAACCTGGGACGCAATGACTGGGGCAGGACTAGAAGCAGGGAGCAGAGAGTGGGGAGGGCCTCACCCAGCCCTTGGCCCTCAGAACAGTGAAGTGGCCTCCTTGCAACGCTGGCTGCCTGTGCTTGGCGGAGGAGACCACCACACACTGCCATGAGAGGAAGCTATCTGCCTCATGCACTGCCCCAGTGACATGCGTGATCCCATCTTTGTCCTTTTAGAGCCACTGCCACCATCCAGCGTGAGCCTCTGCAACCAGGGTAGCTCCTCCAGCCTGCTAGCCCAGTGGGAAGAGGCAATGGGAGAGGCGTACGTTCTGGCCCTCCATACCATGGAGCTCCCCGTGAAGAAGAGCTCCCTTCTCAGAGGTGTCACCAACTTCACCTATGAGGGTCTTCGCCCTGGAACCCTCTATAGCTTTGAGATCAGCACTGTGGCTGGCCCTTACACCTCTGCACCTCAGCGCATCACCAACTGGACGTGTGAGTACGACAGCCCTCACCCCACACAGCCCCTGGGTTCCAGGTGGATTCTGCCCTTCCCAGGGGTGTCATGTCTCAGCAGCCCTCTTTTCCCATGCTATATTGGACCCAGTGCTGCCCCAGCCCTTGGTACTTTGGGAATGTAACTACCCACCAACACCCTCACCGGTGTGTGGAGTTTAGAAGGGGTGATGGTGACCTGTTCAGATCCCACAGGAAGCCCAAGAGCTTGGACTTCCCAGAGTGGTTTTTTTTCTGGGGAAAGACCTTCACCCCAGCACATCGAGGCTCTGCCAAGTGGCCCCAGTCTAACTGTAGCTGTGACTCTAGACTTTGCCTTTCCTAGATCCTTTGCCTCCAGAGCAGCTGACCCTCAGCAATCACGGTCTCAGCACTTCTCTACAAGCTTCCTGGAAAGCAGCTTCTGCCAGCAGCACTGCCTACGCTGGTACTCTCTGGGAGACTAAATCCCAGAGACGCATCAGGAACATGACAACAGGAAACGGCGTGACAAACGTCACCTTTGAGGATCTTGTCCCTGGGCGACAGTATACCCTGGAAATGGTTGCCACGGCTGGGCCTTACAAATCCCCCATGCGATCAGCAACAGACTGGACATGTGAGTGCATTACCCCCACCGAGAAGGGCAGCATTCCAAACCCAACCCTATTGCAAATTGCAATCATAATCTGGCTAAAAAGAGCAGAGAGTTTTCAGCATGGAGTTAGAGCAGATTGGAGAACTGGAAATAGGGATGGTTGGCAGAGGAAGGAAGAATGGAAGGACAAGCAGAGCCACATTCAGCCAGGTGGGAAACAAAAGGGTGTTCAGTGCAGGAGAAACCCATCGCTGAATGTCAAATGTTTCCAAATGTCACCCAGAAAGAAGGGAACCAGGTGCGATGTGTGTTGCAAAGTGGAAGTCTAGGCTATTCTTGGGGTTTGATATACCAGCACCAATGTCTAACCTAATGTGACCAGGAAGAAGGAGTCCAGGGTGCCCAGGACAAGGAGCTGCAAACATACAACCCTTTCTGCAGACAGCTCTGCACTGTCCAACTTCCCCCTGATGTTCTGCCTCTGGAACAAGGAGTTAAACTGATCCAAGGGCAGATATGGGGGTCATAACCCTGCCCCCTGAGTCAACACGACACCACGTCACCAGGCAGCAGCTCCCACCTCCACGCTGCAGCAGCTCCACGAGGGCTGCTTCTCACTGCCCAAATGTATCTTCTTTCTCAGATCCTATGGCTCTGTCTGGTGTGACCCTGACCAATACTAGACGCCCACTGGGGCTCTCTGCCTTCTGGGACAAGCCTGCTGGTGATGCGGACCAGCTTCACCTCCAGCTCTACAGCAAGAACCTGCCAGCACAAAGGAACATCACCGTGGGGCCAAAAACACAGAATTTCACATTCCTGGATCTGGCCCCTGGAATTCAATACTTCCTGAAGGTGACCGTCCTTGCTGGTCCCTACAGATCTTCCTCCCACTTTGCAACCGAGTGGACATGTGAGTGAAGGTGCCTGCTGCAGGGACAGGGCACTGCGTCGCAGTGACACAGACACAGCCAAGCCATCTCTGCAGGCAGGAGGGCTCTAGTGGGAGCTTGTCCTTTAGCCTGGTGACAGAGATGCAGGCTGGGTCCTGCCTTTCCCCATGGCTTTTCTCTGCCATCTCATGGATCCCTATGCTGTGTTTCCTCCTAGATCCCTTATCCCTGGCTAACGTTAGCGTACAGCCCGGCCGGAGACCCCAGGAGCTGCATGTGAGCTGGGTGGAGTCAGGTGGTGGCAGAGAGCACTTCGTACAGCTCTCAGTGGCTGAATCCCTATCAATCATCAGGAATGTGTCTGTTCCTCGTGGAGTCAACCACATTGACCTGCAGGGGCTGGTGCCAGGGTCCCGATACCGTGTGGAGATCTTCTCACAGGCTGGGCCTCATCGCAGCTCCTCCCAGACTGTCATCGGCTACACTGGTAGGAATGGGGCTGTTCTGCAACATCCCGGTACCATCCTGGCTGACTTGGTGAGGATCTGGGAGCCAAGAGAATAGTTCTGCGGGAGGGCCCTCAGCCCACACCCCTGCTACCCCACCAGTGTCTGTCATACTCAGCGTGCTGGCTGTTTTGGGGACTCTCACTGCATGAAGAGCTCACCTTGAGCCCACCAGCTCCATGGGGTGAACTGCCATACCTGACCCAGTGCTTTGAGGTCTCAGGCTGTGGTTGCAACTTACTGCTGCCGCGTAGGACACAGGGAGCAGCTTTCATCTGCAAGCACCCCACTGCCCTCAGCACTCTTTAGATAGTGTCGTAGAGGTTCACCGTCCTGCAGCTTCATTTCACACCCAAGCTACCTTCAGTCCTTGGCAGACCAAGATTTGTCCACTATAACACTGTTTCTCTCCCACAGTCCCACTGCCTCTTCTCTCACTGTCAGCAATCCCTGTCAGCACTTCCTGGGCTCTGGCTGTGTTCTGGGAGACTCCACCTGGTCAGAGGGATGGATATCTGCTCAGCATGCATGAGGAGGGCTCCTCTTCACCAGCAAGGAACCTGCATGTGGGAAAAGACAGCACCAACATCACCCTGACACAGCTGGCACCAGGAACTTGCTACCTTGTTGAGATCTGGGCTGTAGCTGGACTTCACCGCTCCCTCCCCAAGAATGTCACTGGCTGTACAGGTGAGCACCCACACCGCAGTCGCGTGACTCCAGGTGGGAGGGTTTCAAGGAGCTGTAGAAGGGAATGGGGAATGTTGTTTTCCATCCAGAGAGAGGAGCCCTCTGGCCTCATTCCGGGTGATGATGATCTGCAGTCATTTTCTGCCTCTTACAGCCTTCTTCCACACCATCACTGGGCATGAAATCACTGACTTGCCTGATGCTGTTTGTTGCCCGGGGGAAAGCAAGGCAGAAATGGCTACATGTTTTTCTCTCTCTGACTCACGTCTGTGTCTTTTCTTGCAGTTCCTGCTGCTCCAACAAACTTGAGCCTTACCAACCCAGGCAGCTCCTCAGAGCTTCACGCGTTCTGGAACAAGCCCCCTGGCAGAAGGGACCACTATCGTGTTAACATATATAGCCTTACCTCTCGAAGCAAGGAGAGGGTCCAGACATTGAGACCAGATGCTCAGAATGTTACCTGGACTCACCTGGAGGCAGGCAGCAGGTTTGCTGTGCAGGTCACTGCTGTGAAAGGCCCATTTGAAGCTTCCTCTGAAAATGTCACCCAATGGACATGTAAGTCTGATGGGAGGGGTACAGCATTTTCTTCTGCTCCAGAGCCACTATGTGAATCTTCAAGAGCATCCCTACTCACCAATTCCCCATCCCAAACCATCCCCAAAGTGCTTCTGCACACTCAATCTATTTTCTAGGTCACTGTCCCCACTCTAAGCCCCATATTTGGCCAGTCTGTCCATCTACCCCAAAGATACTGAGTACCAGGTTTATCTTGCACATCTACAGTCACAGAATCACAGAATGATTAGGACTGGCATGGACCTTTGGAGATCATCTAGTTCACCCACCCTGTTCAAGCAGGGTCACTTAGAACATGTTGCACAGGCGGGTTTGGAATATCTTCAAAGGAGACTCCACAACCTCTCTGGGCAACTTACTTATTCCAGTGCTCTGTCATCCTCACAGTCAAGAAATTCTTCCTCAAATTCAAGTGAAACTTCTTGTGCTTGGATGTGTGACCATTGCCTCGTGTCCTAAAGGATATTGGCTCTTGTCCCAAGGATATTGTCCTTGGAGTCATGTGCACTGCCTGCCCTCTTGCCTGCTGTCCTGCAGGAGCATGGAGCTGGGATCCAGCCTGTAGTATTGCTGGAGTGCAAGGAGCCACTTGGCAAAGCAGCCAAGCACAATCAGGAGGAAGAGGTGGCACATGCAGGGGTTGACTATTACCCTCTTGTCTTCCAGATCCATTGGCCCCATCCAACCTCACCCTGAGCAGTCCCTCTGCCTCCACGCTGCAGGCCTCCTGGGCGGCAGTGGAGCAGGGAGCAGACGGCTACGTGGTAGATCTCTACGACACAGCCTCCAGCGGCCGTGTTGGGCACATGGTGCTGAGAAGGCACACCAGGACTCACACCTTCAGCAACCTGAGCCCCGGCACTCGCTACAGCGTGGCAGTGAGGGCCACAGCTGGGCCCTACCACGCCGCCACCCTCAACCTCACCCACTGCACACGTGAGTATGATGCAGCCAGGTGTCTTCCACCAAGTCTCCCTATTCAAATCAGAGGACATACTGATCCAGCCAGATCCCTGCCTTCTCCTCACCCACACAAACATTCTGTGCTCACCATGTGTTGTGTGCAGCATAGAGAAACTGTGTTGGACCCTGTGGCCTGGCCAACTGCTTCTGAAGTAGCCACTGAGGAAAGGGACGGCTGGGACACAGGCAGCACTGGGGAAGCAGGGAGTCCCCAGAGACAGTTGCCACAGAGGTAAGGACAAAGCCAGTCTTGGGGACCTTGTAGGGCTGAGCCACTGACTGCAGCACAAGGGACTTGCTATGGAAATTATGGAAATGGGACATCTGCCTTCCCCTCAGCTCAGGCATGGCTCCAGGCAATGACTCCTGCTTCCTCCGCAGGCCCCCTGCCCCCTGCAGCCGTGCACTTTCTGAGCACGGGGCACTCGGACAGGCTGAGAGCATCCTGGAGGGCTGCAGCCGGGGAGCGAGACAGCTACGCGCTGACACTGTACCACGTGGGACTGGGCACTGCGGTGGCAACGGCCTCGCTTGCAAGAGACACCCACAACTTCACCTTCCTGGGCCTGGCCCCGGGATACGAGTACTCCCTGGAGGTCAGTGCCATAGCTGGACCGTACCAGGCAGCGGCACACAACGTCAGCGGATGGACACGTGAGTGCTCTGAGGATGGGTGGGAACCCTGGCACTACTGGGTGACCCTGAAGGGAGCTGAGGGGTTCACGGGGACACGGGTGCCTTTGG
>NW_010587865.1:554604-592390 GCF_000705375.1 Tinamus guttatus | reverse complement strand
TTTTTTGATTGAAGACAATAAAAACATGTAAATCTACTTTCAACCTAAAACACTTGTTAATAGTCATACTGAAGCCTTACATGTGAATAATAATGGGGAGCTGTGATACAGGAGAATGTTATCTAAACTTAAATCATATTCACTTGCTTGTGTATGTTTCTAAAAACCATGTGTTCTGTTTAACAGCATTGTTGTTAAAGCTATGTACCATTCGTTTAATGTTCAGGCAGTTAGATGCCTCAAAAAGAAGGTTGCTGTTTCAGGGTACTTAGTGAATATCATACACTGTTTCCAAATGAGGAATATTCACAGCCTCCTTTTGATTGCAAAACAGCAAAGTTTGATGAAACTAACCAAAATGTTCTGTCATGTCCCCTGGCTTGCCAATAACCTGTCATGGCATCTCACTGAGAGATCTTACCTAAGTTACCTTCTGGAAAAAGTCTGCAACTGAAATAGTCCCATGTAGCATCTCTACAATGCGGGTGCAGTTGGGAAGGTTTCTTCTGGAGCAGTGAAAACCTGAAGAGGGGAAAAAAAAAAAAAGAAAAAAAAAAAAACCCTTCAAGGATCAGGGGGAGTTTTTTTGGTAAATATGCCTGAATCCCAGACAGGCCTTCTCCTCTCCTGCCTCCCATTTTGTTGGGGGGACGAAGGCAGGGTGCACAAAGAATCTGGTTCCTGCACCAAGAGCCAGGTCAGCGTCTGGGGCTATGAAACTGGGAAGGTGCTTATTGCAACTAGGAAAGTCAACAGTGTTTGGGGCCATGTTAACTCTTTTATGAATTTTCATTGGAATTTATACTAGCATATAAAACTTTTAGCACAGTTTTTGCCTTTTTTTTTCCAAGTTTTAAAACTTACTCCATCTTAAATCAGGTCTGCTGCTTGCCCTGTGATCACTCTGAAAGAATCCTGTTTGCTTCATGCTCAGTCTTAATGAAAGTCACGCCTGTACCTGGTGCAGTAAGGTGGGCAATGTGGTCAGCATGCTGCATATTCATACCCAATCCATACCTGGTGATCTCCATCTTACTTCGATGTGCTCAAGCAGAAGCTGAATGTCTGACTGAACAAACTATATGCGACCTGCTCCCTGACAAGCAATGTCCACGACGCAGTAAGTACCCAGAAGCTAACTAAGCTTTTGTGGCAAGCTTGATGGAAAGAAGGTGCCAGGCTGCTTGTATGCAAATAGTTAAATATGTGAGTGCCCTGTGCAGCCAGTTGTAATATCTCTGAAATGAGAAATAGCCTGATTGATGTAGGCATATTTGTTGCTAGCTGTATATTTCTCTGATGCAAGTTCCTACTAAAGACATGTATCTCATGGTTTGCCCCACATAATAAAGGCAGATTCAAAGCATGATTCAAAGCATAGTTCAAACGTGAATTCAAGGAACCAATAATTGCCATCGCATCTGGTCAGTATCTGTCACGGCTTCTAACTTCTCTATAATCGCTACACTGAGAGTAGTCAGAACTCACCCCCCTGTTTCCATGCTGGCACAAAGGAGTGGGGTTGGACTAGACTAGAGGCACTTGTGTTAGACACAGGAATCAGGCTCCTAATGTGCTGTGGCTTCAGGATAGATGCCTAAGGATGTCAATCAGGACCTTCTCTATAGGGAAGTTTTGCACTCTCTGCTCTTGATTCCACGCACAGAGGATTTTATGGTCCCCCGCAGTGGGAGTGGGTTGGTTCCACAACCAACGTCTGAATGGCCAGAGCATGCTCCAAATGTGAAAATGAGATGGACGATTCGTCAAGTGGCACAGTTTCTGTCGCATATATGCGGAAAACGGAATTAAATAAGGAGTATGAGGCCACCTGTTAAGCCATTGCAGAAAGCGTAGATGGCCCTGCAGCATGGCTTCTCTATCATATCCCACCCAGAATCCCAGTCACGGCATCAGCACTATGTAACCACTCCGAAAGTGGTAGACACATGTCTGGTAAGGCACAGAGGAACATGAGTTGCCTATTACACACTTGCTCAGTGCTGCTAAAATTGAAATAAATGCATGGAAGACCTGCACATCAGCAGTGTTTGCAAACCATAATATATGTCACGATGATGAAGAAAGAAACCTAAAGAAAACAGTACTTAAAGTTTTCTCCTACGCAGCCAATATAGCTTTTGCTAAAGAAATGTAAAATGTATTAGTCATTAAAAATATATATTTGTGCATTTCCAATCACCTACAGCTATTCCTGGAAACTTTTGGCAGAATAAAAGAAATTACAGTCAAGCAATGACGTCTTCTACTGAAAAATGTCAAATTAATGTTAAAAAAAATAACAGCATTCAAACTCTCCTTCCTGTCTCCCTCTTTAAGAATAAAATAATTATTTCAGTTAAGTTCTTAAAACTAGTTTCATGAATTAGTATGAAGGCATACAACTGACCGATTTAAGTCACATTTGATTGTGAAAAGTATTTTCTCACATTCAGATGGTCAGTTCTTATCACCAAGTTATTCGTTAACTTTTAATGCTTAAAAGAGCATTTTAACTTCTCTCAAAAAGATATTCTTCCCTCCAAGAATTGAGAGTTTCTTTCTCCTTTTGTCATATATAAAATAAGTTCTTCCAAAATACAATTTTCTTATATAGTCAAGCCATATTACTCTCAAAAAGAATAAAGCAAGTCTCTTTTGAAATGCAACATATATCTTACTTGCAAACCCAGCAAGCTGGTTATATAGTACAAGTGAAGGGGCATGCAAAGAAGAGTGGGTTGCCCGTGATTACAGAGAGGCATTGCCTGTTTTTGAAGAATTGCTTGCAAGCATAATTTTATTCTGTACTGTATTTCAGATCTGCTTTTTGGAGCAAAAGACATTTTTGAATAAAAGCATTCATTCTACTTTCAGGTATGTAAGCAAAGGTGACAGTGTTAATACTGTCCCCGTTAATATTTTTTTCTCTTGTAAGAATCTTGGAGGATGGATGAAAAATTTTAATTCTATTACAGAGGTAAAAGCCTTTTTTTGACATTTTGTAAACAGATGATAATCTGCTAGCGACTGTCTTTTCAGTAATGCGCCGCTTTAAATTCTGAATTCTATTATTTTACATCTACAGCAACTGAAAGTGAATTTTTTTATAAACAGCAAACTTCACCTCATAAAAATTCATTACATAAGGGCATAAACAAGTACTTTTCCTTCCAGTCATTGGCAGTAAGTGATTCATCAGTTTTCCCCAGAAAACCAATTTCATTGCAGATGTTCTGTAATTTCCAGACTCCCTGAATTGTAGAATCATATCATCCAATCCCCATGCAAGGTATGTAGGATTTTTTTCAAACTGGGGGTGGGAAGAGGCCGTGCTTAGTCTTTTTAATAGGATTGAATATCATTTGCTGTCTCATCAGTTTTGTGAAATAACCATAAAGTAATCATCTTGCCATTCTTTCCTTTCCTGTACAGGCTATCAACTTACTCACAATGCTGATTCCATAGCAAGTGCATAAGTGAATAACTTGTGGTGGAGAAAAATACTCCTTTGCGGTTAAACAAAATGTAACAGTATGTAGTTGCTTCTCTTTTCTTCTTTCCTTCTTCCTTTTTTTCCTTACTCCCTCTCTCCTTCCTTCCTTCACTCTTTCTTAATCCTGTAATTAGGAAATTTGTAATATATCAAATAATATCTAAAATGATTGAAATTATAGATGTTTCTCCTAATTGTCAGCTATTAATTTTCAATGTCTAATTATGCTTGCTTCTTTATTAGGGTTTTATTTCTTAAACCAACAAATACTGTTAATGCAGTTCTGTTCTGTCCCAGTGAACCAGAAAGAGATGATGGGCCTAAAAGCTGCATTTTGCCAATGTATGTGATTTCATGTAATTCTATTCTGTGCAGCATATAAAATCCACCCTACTGTATTTCCAATGCATTAAATTATGCAGACACCAAATTCCGTTCTGATAGCTGAAAGGGAGAAAGGAAACTATACATTTTAATGAAAATGAGAAAAAGGAGTGTGAAACTTTGAAGCAGAGAAGCCATGATAGTAACAGGCAGGCAGACAACAGGAAGCAGAAATATTTTTTTTCCAGTCAGGAGACTGAATTTTATCAATAACTAAAAATAGATTTGAACTCAGCCTTTTGATAAGAAGCAGTTAGAAGATACAGATAAGTCAGCAAAAATATGATGGCTTACACCCTTTTGTTCTTTTATACGTAGGTATGTATGTTTGTCAGTTATGACGACACAAAAAGATAGTCCTTTGCCTTAATTTGTACTTTTTTTATAATTACTGTTTGTTGCTTAGGGACTGCATTCCTTGATCCTGTATTGCAGATATTATTGTTACAAAGTAAATCCGTAAATGCCAAGTTTATTTTCTCCTTTTAACCTCTCTGGGTCACATTGGCTAGTCTTGGGATTCGAGAGAAATAACTGACAGATAACTAGCACTGTTTTAACTATTTTAAAAGCAATTTAACTATTTTCAAAGCCAACAGTCAAAGTTACTTGAGTGAGCTACAAAGCAATGTAAAGCCTAAACCTAGTTTCAGAGACCAAACATAATTATTTTGTTTTGTGACAGTCAGAGACCAAACATAATTATTTTGTTTTGTGACATTATTAAGATGTTACATTGCATTTTTGTCTATAATTATCCTGATACACTTTTCATAGTTTCATGCTCTTTGGTTTTGTATTGAACCAGGGGCTTGCCAGAGGGGGAAAATTCCACAAACATATATAAAGTAATGTTTTTTATTCTCCACCAGTGAAATTCATTATTACTTTGAAGGTGATGCTGCAGAATTATATAAGTCTTTACATCTCTGTATGTCTCCATTTGTTTTCTCCATGGTACTGTTCTTAACACAGAATGATGAAAGAACATTTCTCTAAAATTATATGAATAATATATACTGAACTAATTACAGAAAGATATGCAAGCCATATAGTATATTAGAGTACCCTGAAATCCTAAAAATGCACCATGTATCTAAAAAAGTGAAATTAAATAATATCTGAAGTGATTTTAAGATCATGCTATGAATTTTCATTGATGAAACATTTTACTGATACCACAAAGATGGTGTCTGTTTTTTTTTTCCTAAGAACATCGAAAGTCCTAAAGGAGAAACCTAATGGTTAAAAGACTTAGAAAATAACAAAATCCTGGTCCTCTTGAAAGAGTTCTTTTGACCTGACCAGATTCAGGATTTCATCGTATCCAACAGCTGCACTATGTCTATACTTGTAAACTAAATCTGTCAGGACCTGTTTTTTGTTACTCTGGCTAGCCTGGATGGCTCCATTCTATGTTAGTAAACTCACCATCCCTCGGAATAGGAAGACCTTGTCCCCAGTGTAATTTAGCTGGATGCTTTAGTTGGATGCTCTGTTGAATATATCCACATGCACACACAGAAACAACCACAGAACCCTTGTTTCTAAGCCAAATCATTTTTGATACATTTGATATGGTATGCACTTCCCATATATTGTAACTATTTACAGAATTTACAGAGTAACTGGGATCTCAATAATAGATGAAAATAGAAAAAACAAAAAAGCATGCTTCCTTCTTACATTGACCTCTGCAGCAAAGGACCTGACATGTGGCAGACTTTATTTTTGATAAAAAAAAAAGTGGAGGGCTTTTTGAGTGCTAATATGTACTTAATTGTGCATTGGTTATTCTTTTATTTTTCAGTAGAAGTTAAGACACCATAACAGGACTATACCAGCTGATCTCTGTGATCAGTGATTCTGCAGAAGAAACTCTTAATTCCACCAAAATGCCATCTGATTCTTTATTGTTCCTCCAGTTCATTTTTTTCCAGGGCAGACTAAGCAGAAGATCTCAGACTACTACAAGATAAATTCCATGTGATTTGCTAAAAACAATGGTGTAGAAATCATCTAGTCTCCCCATCCCTAATGTACCTGAAAAACTAGGCTTGATTCAGACGGGGGCAAGTCCTAGAGTGGGCTTAAGCATGAACGTCTCCTAACCTTGCTCTTTCCAAACTTATTTCTGACTCCAGAGGACAAAGATATTCACTGGGTTTTAAGAAAGAAAAGCCAAACGAGGCATGTTTGCTAAAGGACAGCTAAAGCTGCCTGTGTTTGTCCTTTGCAGGACAAATCTAATTTCAAGAACAGGCCTAGATCACTGACAAATGATAGCTTAAGTATACATAGAGAGGGTGTGTATTCTCTTGGTATTAGGGCTGCTTTCCTTGTGTATCCATCAAGGTAGGCTATAGAGTAAGTCCCTATGAAAGCAGAGAGAACTGCTGAATCTTAAATTCAGGTGTGCTGAGAAATTGCTCAGTGATAGTAATGAAGAACAGATTTCTTTATATATGTAAACATACATATATAAGATGGACAGTTTAGTAAGTATTATTTTTAGGATCTACTGACATAGCATCATAAACTTTCCTGCTTTTGTGAAAGCAGTGCAGTTGTCTCCCAAGAGGCCAAAGACTGTAAGATTAGTGGAAGAGCTTACACAGTTTTGTAAGAATGAACTGAGACAAGACATAAAAATATAGGCCAGGAGAAAGAAAGTATAGACAAATAGACAGAAATAATAAGAAGAGGTAATTTCAGAGAGAAACTTACAGACTTGAAAAAGGAGAAAGCACCTGGCAAATGAGGACAAGAGAATTTCTTCATACAACCTGGTGGAGTTGAAGAGAGTAGCACATAAAATAAAAGAGGTTGATTCTTACTGATTTATTGAAAAATCCTGTTGAATTAAGCTTTTCCTTTAAAATCCCTTGCTGGAGCTTTCTGGCTGAAAAACAATCAGTCTGATAACTGCAAGCTCCAACTGAACATGTGGAAAAAGATTTTTCTTTTTCTGTGATATAGCTTACACTGACATGTAGAATGAAACCTTAATACTATACTTTATCATTAGTCCAATGAAATTACAGATATCAACCCCTTTAATAAATTAAAGTTATACCACATGGAGAAAAGGATTAAACCACATAGAGAATTAAAGCTATCTTCATTCTTTTCTGGTCTTAGACCCATTGAATTGAAAAGGGCCGGTTTGAGAAGTTGCTAGGAGACCATAATCACAAGTGTCAGAATAATACATTTTTATTTAAAGCAGGAAGTGTTGATTAATGAACATACTTAACAGATAATGAGTAAAGGTATTGAAAGCATCTATGTTCTATCAAATTTCAGGTGAAACATTTAATTTATATGTTGAAAAGCCAATGTGAATTGAAAGTCTTCAAGGTAAAGCCAACCAACACATGCAGTTAAAACTGAAGGACACAGTGATTTCATAAGTACCTCATTAGAAGCCCATAGATGCAGCAGTGAAAAGCGAGAGGAAATACTTACAGTATGGAAGCCCAGTAAGACTAAAAGAAAAAACAGAAGATAATTCAGACATTGGAGTCTTGTGTGGGCCCACTATTGGAAGTAAGCTAAGCTGAACCATTTGCTTTGTAGGCAGTGAATGGGATTAAAAGTGAGATAATGGAGAGGGCACAACATATAAGCATGTTCAGGTTAAATACTGAAGAATAAATTAAGATGATGGTAAAGACATTCCAACCTAAATGCAAATTTAACTTATGAAGCCATGTCTTAAGACATTTTCTTAAACTATGTCCTCCACCAGTGTCTACTGTTACAGCGCTGTTGATTTACATTGTGCAATGACAGTTTAAGCAGACATCCTATCCTGAAAATGCTAGCATGGTGTTTTGCGTATGAAGATTTATGAGCCTTTTGCTTAGGGAACCCAGAGTCCAAGAATGTTATGTGGTTATGGAATGAAACCACTAGAGGTTTGCCCTCCTTTCTCATGTTTAGATATAAGAGGTGATGTATAAAACACTGAGTGACCACCTCAGTTTTATGGGCACAGCACACATTGTGTCTGTGTCTTGACAAGGGAACAAGTCAACAAGACTGCCCATACAAAAATGCAAAATTAACTTTAAAACTAGTAGCAAATTACCTCTCATAAGGTAAAACACACCCGGACAAGACAGGAAATGAGATACCCATCCCATGTCTGGCTGCTGAGACCTCCTCCTGCTGGTAAGAAGAAAAGCTTATCATAGACACAAATCTTTAGGGAAAAGCAGCTGTGCTAACAAAAACGCAGTCACAAAATTATCCTGAAATAACACTTATTTGAACTGAACTGACAATTTTTAATGCAGAATCATCATCACAAATGCAGCAGAATTGTATGTTTCTACAGCAGTTTTATTTGGTAAGTAATAAAGCAAAATGCTTCTTTTTATCAAAACACTACTTAGTTAATTTTAGCTTAAATATTTTAAAGAAAGTTCCACACACATTATTTCTAATCAGAAATTGTATTTGCATGCAATGAACAGATAACAAAGAGAAAAATCATGTTTAAAGCACTTAAGATGCAGAGAAAATATGTTGTTTGTGATGTTAGCTGAAATGACAGCCTCTTATACAAAGAGAACAGAACTTGAAATATTGTTTCACTTAAAAGAAAAACAGTTTATTATTTTAATACTTGGTTCAAGTTTGGAAAATCTTATAGGAAGTAGACATAATTCTCCACTGTCCAGTAAAAATAGTGAAATTAGGGAAGAAAATGCTTTAATAACTCATAACAGCAGTTGCAACAGCAGTAAATTACCTAAAACTCAGCAGAAATGCAATATGAGTAAACAGTAATTAATTTCTATTCTATAAAGCAAAAACAGTATAAGGCCAAAAACAAGGCAATGCATTATGTAAATTAATATTCTCTGTCTACCTAGACCTCAGATGTATTATTTGCTGAAATGTAGGGCAGAGTTTGTTCTTCTTAGGAGCATTCAGAAAGCAGTTACAAGATAAATTTCCTAGCTACTGTGTGGGGAAAAAAGAAGCAAAACACAGATTTCTAGCAGTTAGTAGTTCCCAGGCAACATTTAAGAGAGAATTTTTTTACAGTTTCTTAAGACGTGATAAAAAGTTAATAAACGAAAAGATGCATAAAAAACACTAAATAATAATTAAGCTAATAAGACTAACTCTTAAACAGAAATGATCAAGCTATAAGAACCATATTCAAGAATGAACTCATCACCTGAGTACGAGAGAGTGATCCACAATTTCCACGTAAATATTCTGGCACCTCACTTGCTACTCAATATTAGATATCTTATGTTCTGTCACCATGTGTACCCAACAGGACAGTTCTTTTGGGAGGGCTGAGCATGCCAGTGCCTGCACTGTGCCTGAGGTAACTGGGGATGCAGAAAGCACGTGTCCCTTTACCTTCTGGAAGGCCTCATTCAGTAGTCTTGCACACAGGTCTCCAAACATACATTGGCAGCAGTAGCTCAAAAAAAAGACATAGTGAGGGGTGCTGAGGCGTCTCTCCCGCTTACATGTTTTAATACAGAAATGGGTGGGCTAATAGCCCTAAAACCAGAGGTTTGATTTCTGTGCTTTCTACCTCATGGAAGTTCAAATCATTTGTGAAGAGCTAATACCAGCTGTAGATTAAGAGGGAGTAGAATAAGTGGTCAATTTGTAAACATTTATAGCATCCAGATGTGTCTTTTTAATAATCTATTTCTCTGTTTCCTGTGTTAGGTTCTACACTATCCTTTCCACTGGGAGAAATCACTTGCATTCAACTGAAAATTTAATCAAAAATAATGTTGACAGAAATATTTTGTCGTTTAGTATCTGTTGTTATCTCTGTAGAGGTTTTATTCTGCATGTCCTTTGCTGGGCTTCAGTGCTTGAGAGAAACTGAGAGATCAGCCTCATTCAATGTCAAGGTCTAACTGAAACTCTCGGCAATAAGAGCTGATGTATTCAATGCATCATTGCATATATCAGGTTCTGCATTTTCTTTTTCCTCTTTTATCTCTGGAATCTAAATTAAATCCAGTTGCATCATTTCCATTTTTTTTTTCCTGTAAGAAGCTTATCACACAAAATAAAATTTTATTATGGTATGTTAATTAACATAGAAATTCTTGTGTCATTAAGTTAAAATCTGAGAAATGATAAGACACTATATTTCTTGCTATCTTTTTTACTAAATGCCAAAATACTTCCCAGTTTTAACTTATCATGCAACACTTCACTCATTTTCCGGGACTAAATCCAAAAAAAATCTTTGACTATGTAGACCTTAATGCATTGTCCAAGAAAACAATCTTTTACTCTTCTTGAAAAACAAACTTTTCTGGTTTGCATATTACCATACTAACTGAAGGACATCGGTTTTCTTAGTAGTTAGCTTCAGATTGGTACCTCAGCATCTTATTTCATATATAATATATAGAGTACATATGCTAGACCATTTATGATGTATTCAAACATACACACCCAGTTTTTGCTTTAGATAGCTGAGGATTAAAAAATGCTGTTATGCTGTTTCTCATCTGTACACTGTGAAATTGCTCTGACTCATTATTTCCAGTTGCCCCAAAATACCCACAAAGAGTATTCAGATTCCCACTGACTGGAAGTAAGACTTGCATTTCAGCTGAGGTGTGAGATGATAGTGCCATCAAAGTAAAGGTGGTTCATCTGCTATTCCTTTTTCACCTTCAAAGCTCTTGATATTCAACTTAGTGTTTAATTTTATCCTTCAAACAGTATATGAATTTCATGCATAAGGCTAATATGGCCAAGTTTACATCTGTGAGGCACAAAAAGAGGATTGAACAGGGAGTGGATGCAGTTTCCCCAGTGTACATTGTCTGACAGACCATCAGAAAAAAGAGTAGACTTATACCGTTTACAGACACATTCCGATTCCTGTCTGAACATTTAATTTTGATACAACTATTGGTAAGTGTATGCCTATGTATTATGGATAGGGGAGAAAGAGAAAATGAAGGAAATTCAGACTACAGTTTATTCTTATTGATAAAATTTCCTCACAGTTTTCCTGCGACTGATTTCAACTGATTGGCTAGAAACAAAAGCTAACTTCAAGGGAGATTTAGGATCCTCTAATAACAGCAATTTTGGACAAAGATTATAAATTTCACATTTATCCACACATTTTGTTGTTCCTCCCACCTATACTGCTGCAACATCAAGAACTGCTGGTAGTTCATCAAAAATGTTTTTAATGGCAGCTCCAATAATTAACTAATTATTTTTTAGCTCCAGTGTCCCAAATCCTCTTACACAGGCCAGTAATCCAAGAGAAGTTGAGCAGGACTGGAGAACAAAGGCACTGGCACATCCAATCTCCATTTTTATGTGGGTGACAATATGCTCAGTAAGACAAAGTAAAAATTCTCCTTGTTTCTTGAAACATTTTATCTACACCACTGTTTTTCCAGTATAAAGGTACTTTCAAAACTGAAAACAGTCGAACACAGTTATTACATGATCTTCCAGATGCTGTACAGATGCTCTATAAAGGACAACTTTACAGAACAGTATAAGTTTCACACTACAAGTGACAAAAGAATAGAAAAGGCTCTTATAGCAGTAACAGCAGGGCTACTGAGTTTTGCATTCAATTGTTTTGTTTGCTCTTACTACTGTCTGCTACCATGTTGTGAATGTTTAATTTGTGGTCAAAATCATATGTCGACACATTAGTGAGTTTTCTTTTGATCTTTAAAATTATTTTTGACTCTTCATAAACAATTTAACCAGCAAAATAGTACCAACTAAAAAAAACTTAATAAATTAAGAAAAGGGGAATAAAGTTTCATTGTTTAGCGGTTTTATTTAGTTCTCTCCAAAAATACAACAAATATAAATGTCCAGGATGATGGAGATGTCTGCCTCAATGTCAGTCGGAAGGAAAACAAATGAACAAACAAACAAAAATCACATCAAAAATACTAAAAAGAAAGTTGTCAGTGTATCCTTTTATTTCAGGAGAAACCATAAATATGGGCTGTATCTTTTGAACTTTTTATGAAAGAGAATATTTTCTATAAGAGCATTTTACAGTCTTTCCTATAAATTGGATCTATCTCAGTAAATCTGAGAATAGACTTGAAGCCAAAGTGGATTTCAAAAATTTTCTTGCTACCCCCATCATTCGCACCAGCATCCTTCTCACCCTTGCATTGTGGTTTTCTTCTCTTGGAAACCAAACTGATAGTAAGGAGAGGGAAGTGCCCAGCTTTTATTCCAACACAGAGTCACAACATGGTTTGAGATATCAGAGGGATTTTTGGAAGCACTCCTGAATCCCACAGCATAGTTACAAACCATGTTTCTAAATCTGCCTTAATGCCCCAGTTGTACAGAACAGATTTTCTGAAGCTATTATATACCAGACAACTTCTTCAGCACTAATGGAGGAAAAATGTCTCCAGTCCTCCCGCATCTGCCTGAAACTGGAACGCAGTAACTGAGCCCAAAATGACAGGACTGGCTTATTTACATATCTCCAAGGCTGTAAGTGGCATATTCTACTAACATTTAGGAAAGAAAAACAATGACACATATATTAGATTTCCAAATGAAATTGCAAACTGATGGTGTAGAGGGAAGAGCTGTAAGCCTCAATTTGTACCTACTAGTATTACAGATAAATACTTTAAACACACACAAGTGTACCTGAGTGACCATAATCCCCTTTTTTAACAGAAAATTTATATCCCATGGATTGTTACGTATAATATGTCTAAACAGTGTAATTGAATGTCTGTTGTATTTGCTCTGTGTTTTTGTTGTTTTTCTTTTTTTTGTTTGTTTTTTTTTTCTTCTTCAAAGCTAGTAAAATGTATCTTTTTTAAAAAAATGTATAGAGGATTTTTTGGTTGAACAATTCAAACACTTTCTAAAAGGGACATATTTGCAATATGAGTCAAGTGTTGGGATACTGAAAAGTCCTACACAGCTGGAGACCCAAAGGAAGACACATAGAGTCTGTGGTCACTTTAAGGGTGTTCCTGTGCTTATTTATACAATAGCACAAGCTAAGCCCTTTATGGAACTGCAGCAATCCTGTGAGTTTATGTTATCAATTATAAAATGTATGCTGCCCCAATTTCCCAAGCCCTTAATTGCTCATCTCCACCCACAGAAACCATTAACAAGTGATACATGATATGTATTTCTTAAAATTTAACATGGAAAGCCAGACAAAGTGTCAAGCTGTTCAGAAACCATGCATATTTTGGTGACTCAGAACAATGCACAGCAGCATAAGGAGATTAATAAAATTAAGAGTTTGTATTCATTCCCTGCTCCAATTGGTCTTATTTAAATGCTGGGCTGTCCTAAGGTTAAAAATAAGCCCCCCTAGTTTTACATTTTTAAATTGTAGCTTTAATCCTTTGTCTCATTTAAATTTGATAGACTATATTCAAAGCAGATGGACTATAAATATTCATGAAACCTTTATTTATTTATTTTGTTAAATGCTACCCACTGCAAACCAAAGAGGTCAGCAAAATGCAATTTCGTTAAAACTAATTATTGAAATGTTTTCTGCCTGACCACAGATAATAGTTTTCAATCTTTGTTTTCATACAGCTTTATTTTAAACAGTTTTTGAACTGTTTATCTTCACAGGTAATACTCTGGTAGAAGTTCTTTTAAAGGAGTCCACTAGGTTGGGAGTGATACTGCAATTGGGTGCAGGAAGACAAACATGATGTCTATGCTTAAGAAAGGGACAAAAGAGATAGGGATATCTGAATAAAAACAATCTTACCTCATTAGTATCACGATTTCAGGACAATTATAGATAAAGATATAAACAAGGATATAGAGAAAAACAGGAACTAAAATAAATTTCTCTATGAGTATAGAAAAGGCAGATATTGTCCAGAAAGGCTGTACATTTTTCAGCTAACGTAATAGGTTTTCGAGGCAAAGAAAATATTCTAACTATACTATATCTAGATATCAAATTTGTTATAAATTAATTCCAATAGTATTTTCTTGTTTTGTTTTGTTTTCTTTTGGTTAGAGAGGATAGACTAGTCCAACAACTGTAATATGGGCAGGAAAAGACCACAGAGATTATGACAGCACATGATAATGTTAGGGGAAACTACTGATAGGAGAAGTAAAATTGCTTATGATACTATGCTGGGAGATGCTGTCAGCACAGAGGAGGTCCAGAGTGTCAGATAGACCAGACTGGAGAACTGAATATTGGAGTAAGAAAGAGAAAGATGCACATGTAACAGTGGGAAGTATGAGGTTTAGGACTAAGAGCAAAACTTTGGTGCTCATAGACTGGAAATTATAGAGAAAGAAGAAAAAGATTGTTACTAAGCAGTCACATGAAGGATGTGAACCATCAGTGTGATAAGACTATCAAAAGACAAACCTAATCTAAGGACATGACAAGTGAGGTTTTCATACTAGAGACATAAAAATAAGAGTAAAACTTGGTTGAGTTCTCACCCAAAATGTTATGTCCAATTCAGGAGATGTAAGGAAAGATTTGCATTGCTGTCCCTTCTTGAACTCCAGAAGTTGTGTAGAGACATTTTCACTAGACTACAGCTGGCATTTGTAAGGTGACAATTTATGGCATTACTGAGTAACGGTTTCTCTTCTCAGGCGATCAGAAGACAACTTCATGTAAACGGTTAGGAGAACTGAAAATTATGTTTCTCAGTCATAGTTTCCGCTCTACTGTGTGGTTGCTTGGGAAATACTGGAGATGTAGAAATAGCCAAATTTCTTAGAATACATAGTTTGCCAAGGTGTTTAATGAGCGCACTCATTACTAATAAATCTTTAACCTAATTTGTGGATGAATTGAGCTGCTAATATTGGGGGAAAGGAATTCCTCCCAGAATAAGAAGGGAAGTTGAACTATTTTACTATTATAACCCAGAAAGTGAAAATATGAAGCTGACATGTAGAGTCACATATATTTGAATCAGTCAAGTCAGCCTATATCCCTGCCTTGTAAACAGCAGTGTATCAACCCGAATTTTGAAGTTGACAGTGATTAATGTAGAAATATTGGATCTTTTTCTACATAATTCATTATTTAATATCTTATTAACCTGCAAATGCATATTTCTTCATCAATACTATCATTTCCCCTTCCATAAATGTTTAGGAAATAAATTATGTTGTAAACTTCTTCAATGGAACTTCAACTTAACACAGTTAAGTGAATATTAGCAATCCCAACAAATATATGGCATCACTAATTTTGACTGGTTTTGACTGAATTCTAGATCATGTTTTTATGAAAACATGCATCTCAAATAATCCTTGGGACACAAGTTCTTATACTCTGGATTTTTTTCTCCCCTGAATCCATGAGGGATTTACTTAGATAGCTTCTATTAACACAAGTAAAACTTGCAATCCAATCCCCTATGCGTTATTTGAAGAACATACCTCAAAGCTTTGCCCGAGCAAATTTTGATGATTACTAGGGAACCCCTGGAAACAGGGATCTATAATGGCAACAAAGAAAAAAGACCCTAATCTATAGTTTAGCAATGGGAATAAGAGTACTGTTATATATTTTCAGTTATTATGCTGCTCAACTTGAACTCCAAATTGTTTCCTTCTTGAATGAATATTTGAAATAGTTTTATAGAAAAAACTATTATGACACTCTAAAGTTTCTAACATGTTTTAATACTATCTCAGATTTCAACCTTTCTTCCCTTTCCTCTGTCAAATGGCATAATATGTAACAACATACATTATTAACAGAATTTAAATAAAATCTCTGAAAGCTACCATTGTAAAGCAACAAATACTCTTGTATGTGTACCATTAAAATAATGTTTTCTTAATATCTATACATTTAATCTATTGCTGGCAATTTTCGCTATGATAAAGGATCTTTACATAATCATCCATGTTTTTAAAACTTCCAAAAGGAAGTAAGAAAAAGCAAGAACTCTTAAGCTAAATGGCATGAGTAACGCTCTGCAAATTATCTTGTCAATAATGAAGCCCAACATTTAAAAAGCAAGGCCGATAAAAGCATATAAATTATAACCCTGTTTAAGTTTGTATTTTTTCTAATCTTTTGAGATGGTAAATATTGCAGTTTTAGAATTCTAGAATTTTTGAGAGGTTTTAGAAAAATAGTATCAAAAAAGTTATAGTGTGTCTTCAGAAAATTATGGATAAATTTTAAAAGTTTCTTAAAATACCTATATGCAAAGACAAGTTTTGCAGAGCTTTGAAAAAAATGGTCAAATTTTATTTAACCTACTTCACTTTGATCTCATAGACAATAGTGTTGTTCCTCAGCCTAAGAAATGCCCTGAAATTCTTTCCATCCAACATATTCTGAGTTTTATTCTTTCATTGTTTCCTCATTCCTTCCATCTTTACTAGCTTTTTTGGCTTTCAGCAACGGGAAATAATTGCTGATAGGCATGTTTGCTGAGAGGATTTCTCAGAGACCAAAGTGAACTCAACTCTGAAAGGAGTAATAGAAAATCTTAAGTGAATAGCCTCGATCACCTAGCAATGGCAGGCGAAATAGGAATCTTGGGGAAAAGAGAAAGGGACAGTTAGAAAAAAAATGGAAAGGAATATCAACCTGACTCTGAAGGAAGTCATCAGGGAGAGAGAAAGGTAGGGACACAGGAGGGTGGCAGAGGTATAAGAGGATAACAGGAACTGTCTTGAAACTAACTGCCTATGAAACTGTATTTTCAGTGCACAAGACAAATTTATACTCTATAGATGTTAGGCACACACTATGAAAACTGTAATCACTCACAAGAGAAGAACTGGAAAAGTATTTGCCCGGACTTGTTTAAAAGTATCTAAATATCTTTCATGAATCAAGAAATAGGCTGCAGAAATTAAAAATCTCTACCCTACATGAATGATTATCTACAACCACAGTCAACTGCAAACAACATAACCACGTAGTTAGTGGAAAAAACACTCAGTGGACAAAGATATGTTAGAAGGACCAAGACAAGACTTGTTAACTGATGTCATTTTGCATATTTTTACATGCACATCTCCTAACTAACTCTTCTATCATTGTCGACATCTTTAAGTGAAGTGTGGAAAATGGTAGCAAACATTTCATCAGCAAGTATTGGGGCATGAGATATGTAAAGCTGGGGTGGGGAGGATTATGCTTCCTACTTCCGCTTAAACTTCTTAAATGGATACTGTGTGCAGAACATCAGTCTTCTCTATGCTCCACTTCCTAAATGACAGCCGTGCACAAATAAAATGAGCAGTTCTCCAAACCACTTTTACCCCAAAATAGGTTTAATACCATGAAATAATCATAAAATTGTATATTTCCCTCACAGAAATATATTGGCATGAATCTAAGACTGGTTAATTACTGTACAATTACAACAGCAATGAATTTCTACCATTTGACCAGTATAAATAAGATTTACCTGGAAAAGAGGAAAAAGAAGATTTTTCCTGTATCTGTAAATTATTTTGGCATATTATACCTGAATGTAAGTTATATAAGAATTGGATGCCTAAAAATATCTGGAATAATTAAATGATATTAATGCACTTTTCAATTCATTTCTCACTTGTGAGATTACTGAACAGCCTACCTGCCACATCCTGACAGTTGTCATTGTTCTTGAATGGTTTTCACCTACCTTACTTATCTGTGTAAGAAGGTTATCTTTTGAACAGTGGCAAGAGACAAATCATTTCTTTAGTTTTATTTTAACAAATCTCTCACTGACTTCTTTACCCAACTGTTATCTTTTCATATGCAAGTTCTACTTTGTCTAATGTATGCATAAAATGCTGCTTATGTTCATCCTATACATGGTTCAGCAATTTAGAGATCCATTTCTCTACCCTACTTCATACGGTATTAGCATACCAAGCTTAATCTTTCCAACAGGAAACTTAACAGATTTCCAGGCTCTTCCTTAAAGTTAACCATACCTTTTTCTCTCTTTCTAGTATAGCTGGCAGTCAGATAAGTGATTCAAAATGTTGTCTTGAATCAAGATAACTAGTTCCTTTATCCATGAAATGTTCACACCTACACAAAAATGTGCCACACAGCCCCTCTTGTACCGAATGATTTATTGTATTTATCTGAAATAGGATATTACAGTTTCATTTTTCTTGGTATATACTCTGAAGTAGTTTACAACTTAAGTAGAAAAATCCTATTTATCTTGAATATATTTGCAAAAATATTTTGTATTATGGCCATTTTTCGACCTCATTTACTCTAGCTTCAGCTCAGAGAAGTTACATAGCATGGGATTAAACTGAGAAAAACACCTAGATCGGCGAAATAAAAATCAGCATTAACATCTACCCCATACTTTTTGGCCATAAAGAGCAAGTTTCAAAACAAATTTATTACTGAATTGTTTTAATCTTAGTTCCATTCTTATATCAGTAGAATTCCAGCCTGTTTATAAAAAGCTGAGGGCCCATCATCGGCTCTGATCAATTGATGTCAAGTCATATTGCTACGATTCTGTCTCTAGGATGTTACAGAATGCTGGTTTATTCATGGTGTGTTTTTCTACCTTTCTAGCACTGACTCAAGAATTGCTTCTTATATCCATAACAACAGGAGAAAGAAATGATATACCATCCATTTCTAGTAGAAGACAAAAACACAGAACAGCAGCAAGTACAAAATCTGCTCTAATGCACTAACTGTTACTGTATCGTCTCAGATCAGTTATGCAAACTAAGCAAATTACTTTCTGGAAAGAAACTTGCACACTTTCCCAGTCATGTCAGCTTGTGGACAAAGTTGCCTAATTTAAGTAAACAAACTAGCCAGCCAACCAGCCAACTATATTTGACATTGTTAGATCATTTCAGATGCTATAGAGCTCATCCAAATCAGTTTGCTGTATATTCTTGAGAAATAGCCAGTGTTTTATTTATGAGAATTTCTTCTCTATGCTTAGCAAGTTAAGCTAAAGAGGGCCCTTTCGAAGAAAGAAGATACAAGAACAGAGCCATGTAGAATGTGCTAAGTTTTATAGTAGACACTCACAAGGGACTGGTGAGTCCCAGGTAAGTTTTGTCCTTAGCACAAATTACAGAAGCCAATTCTATGACTCTTCAGGGATCAACCGTTTAAAGCTGGTTTTGTTAATCTAATATGTATTTACACTTAACCAGAGACAGGAAGGGATTTCTGTTGCCATTTGGTTTTTGACAACTGGTCTGCTATTTAGTTCTCATACATTCCTTCATTAATGTCTTGGACATTGCAGGAAAAGAAGACAAGACACCAGGAATGTGGTTTAACTAGGCCGTGACTTCATAAATAACACATCTGGGAACCATCTGGCAATGACTCGTCCAGTGCAGGTCATACTTCCTTTGTAATCCATACCACGTGGTGGCAAACTGCCATCAGCCCTCCACCCAGCTAACATGGCCTTAGCATCACTCCTGGGATCTGTGGGCCCCCTTCCCTTCTAAGAGAACAGAAAATAGGAGGCTGCCTCTGAACTATACCATAGCCCCAACTGTGTCCCCTCTCTTCCATTTCCTTCTCACGTTGGATTACAGTTTATCATAACTGGATTCTTTAGTCAATGATTACCTTTACAGGACATTTGCTACAGCAGGACACCAACTTTCCTGCCCTAGCCTGATTCTCACACTGTCAATAATTGCTTCCATGAGAACAGCCAGCATCACATTCCCTTTTAAGTCAGAGTACGTGAACAGAGGGTTCAACTGAACGCACGCCCCAAGTGAATAGTTATGATTTTTTCCTTTCAGTTAATTTATAAATCAGCCAGGTTGCTCCTATGATCACCTAGATTTTCTGGTGCCGTGTCCTGAAGTTACAGTCATTCACTGTAATATGATCCGGCTGTACTTATGACCTCTAATCTTAATCTCAGTTAGGCCATTTTTTTTTCCTTCCGTAGGTTTTATCTTGATTTAACCTGATTTACTCTTATGGTCTCTCACTCATCCTGAATGAATCAGAGCCATTTTCTGAACCCATAGTATGCCTCTTCACTTAGCCTACCTGAATGATAGCAGATCAACTTCCAGAAAAAACAGTTTCCTGATGTAAGCCAAATGCACATTTTTAACCAGACAATATATTTTCAGTCTGATACCTTTACTTCATTCTGAAAAATAGTCTATACATTTATACTACTGAAGCTGTTCTGTCCAGTCTTATGTATTGTCTCAGATATTATCACTCACAACCATAGTTTTTTAGGCTTCCATTTCCACCTATGCTTTAGATATAATCATTTTCATTTCGAATGAGAACTCACCTTATCATGATTATGTCCATAATGTCCATATCCAATATTCTTTGACATTAACGTGAACTTAAATATTCTTTCTGAATTAACTGTATTCCATGTGAATGGATGGTGGCATGGCATAAGTTGATCTCTATATTTGTTATTTCTGAACAGTGTGAATAATGAAATTTCACAGTACTGTAATACAGAAGTTTTCTTAATCACCTGTAATGTTTTCTTATATATATATATTTTTCCCAGAGGAATTGTAAGAAGTAAAGGCAATTTTTCTCTGTTCTTCACCGCCTTTATCAGTGACATAGATATTTAAGTCAACGTTCTACCAGAATTATATTTTACTAACTCCTGAGACATACTTAAGTCTAACATCAAGCTTTTCTTAAGCAGATATACTCCTAAATAATACTTATTAATACTGACATGAAAGAACACAGAATAGTAGATTGCCAAATATCCCTAACATATAAAGATAGAAAATAGGCACTCATAAGATTATAGGATAGATTATCTTTCTCCACTTACAAAGGTAAATAAAATTCATTGTGCTTCCACATTTCTAGTAACTTTACATGTCACAAAAATTTACTTCTGAAATCAAGATGCCAGAGGCCCAACAATTTGTAAATAGGCTCCTTTCTGGCTCCCAGCATTTTTTCCCAAATTTATTTCCCTCATGGTTTGATTGTCTTGAAGAACACTGACCTTATATATTTTTTAGTGTTCCCTAAAAATCAATTTACTGCCATTTATTTACAGGAAAACTCAATTTTCCCCCTCAATCTATCAGTCTTTCTTAAAGGGTTGTTACAGCTGGCTCTAGTCTTAATTTTCTTTTTTACTTTAAATGGAAGAGTAATTCAGGACCTCATGAATACTCACTAAGTATTCACATTTGCCTTTAAGAATAAATTAATTCTGATCATTGCTAAGGACACATCCGACAGGAAAGCATCCATTCCAAGGCCACTCCCCACAATGTTAAATCTGTAATTAATCTGCTAATCTATAATTAATCTTTTTGAATATTGCAGTCCTCTTAACCAATTTTCACAATACTAACAGGTTTAGTGCACATTTAATCCAGTCTCCCTCTAAGTTAACTTAATGTAGTACTGATGAAGGAGAAAGACTCACTATTTTTCATTTGTTGGCAGTATCCCAAGCTTACTGGACAAATAGATGTGAAGGCAGCAGCCTTTTATCCTCTCACGAACTCTTGCACAAAATAAAAGTTTAATAAGGTGGCTACTTTCATTTGACCTTAAACTTTAGCCAGTCCACATATATCAATCCATTCTCATAATGCCCTGCTCTTTTACAACCTCAGTATCCATTGGTTTGATCCACCAAAACAATCTGGACTTTTCATTAAAAGGTGGAACTAGATAGAAATCTACTTAATAAGGTGCTAGCTCATGAGTGTATGCCAAACAGTGCTGGAAGAAAGAGTAGGTTAGTGTCCTGGCCCCTGGGAAATGAGAGGAGACATCAGTTCTCAAGCCAAGAAACAAAGTCCTACTGCTATGACCGACAGGTGTTAGAGCACCTCTGATCCTTTGGATGCACATGAGTAGCTAAACACTTGATAAGTTCCTCTGCTACCTGCTTTCTCTGCTGTGAGAACACTTCTTCTCATCACAAATATTGTCCAAAAGCAGGTAAAGAGAGAGCTTCATAGCCTATAGAAATATAGATGCATACCTACATGCAAATACATATGTATGTATAAACACTTCAAGAGAAAACGCTTTCTGGACGAAAAGGAGCTCATAAGTTGAACCCTCTGGTTTTACCAGTCAGCTACAGGACCATCCTCCTGTCTTCTCAAAAAGAGACTGAGTGGCCTGTCTCAAGAAGGTGGGTCTAAAAGCTTCATGAATGGGAAAGTTTTTGCTGGCCAAAGTTTCCCCATCCTCTGAAACTGTGGGATTGGTTTGTTTGATGAGTAGTGGACAAAATGTTGTTACAATTCAAACTAAACTAAACTAAAATATATATTAAAATGAGAAAAACTTTAGCCTTTTGATTCAGGACCTCTCTTATTTCTAGAATTTCATATTATCATATCATTCCCTAATTGCTACTGAGAGAATGTGATTTGAGTTGCAAACTGATAAGAAGAGTAATAATTAAGAGGGTATACCAAGTACATCTGCCTTAAGCAAAAGTAATTTGCAATACTGAATTAATGTATTCCTTGTCTATCTGTGATATTTGGTGCCACATTTGCTTCTTTTATGGTTTTGTGCATATTTATTTATTCTGATTGGTTCTGTCTCCCAGAGTGTGTTTTTTTTCCCCAATACCATTTTACCCCCTCTGAATAAATATAAGAAAAAATAAATAAATATAAGAATAAATTTTGCAGATGCCCTGAAAAAAATCAGAAGGCTTTTTAAAAATTATTATCATTTACCAGAAAATGGTAAAATATGTACATAGCTTCTGATAGATCCAACTGTGCTCTGAGATGGAAATCATTTTTTAATTAATTTTACAATATATGTATCCCTTAATTCTCAATTTTATGCCTTCTAAACTTCTGTTCTATTATTACTTCAAAAAGTCATCTCCTGTTTCTGACTGATGCACTTACCATTAGGTCAGTTAAACTGAGGCAAGGGCAGTACTTCACCAAAACATCTTTCCTGAAGATGCTAAAACTGCAACAGGATTATTTGCTGAAATACGGATTATTACAACACTTTTGGTACCCTAGTACCACTGCCAGTTTCCCAAAGCAAAGTGTCAGGCAAGGTTGGTGTTTGTCAGTTGATTGAAAGAAACTAAGAGTGAGTTTCTCCACATTAGCTAAGGACAAATGTGGGTTACCTGTGCTGCATCCTCACAGGGACTTAACTCAGTGAAAACTTAGATAATTAAATAAATAAAGTGATTCCTTCTATTCTGGGATCCTATGTGGAAACTCTCTCCTGAATGAGGCACCTAGGCCAAGTCAATCATTTCCTGAAAAACCAAATAACCAAAAAATTAAAAACAAACAAAAACATAACAAAATATTTTAATTCCATTAAACCTGTCTGCTTCACAGTTAAAGCACCTAACTGCTTGAACTGTATGAAGGAATGTAGGTGATCTTTGCTTAACTGTATTTCCCCACACCTCACTGAAAGCAGATTCCTGTCTGTTGGGATGCAACTAGCTGTATAAACACAGTATGTTTTGGGGCTACATTTTCAGTTGCTTTTAAAGCCATGATGTATACACTGCTTAAATATTCACTTGGAGTAAGGAAGTAGGAGTACGATTTCCCTGGTGAGTGACTTAACTACCAGGCATTCCAGATCTTTCTCTGACCTAATGAATATTTCATATTTTATTCTCTGTAACAACATATTACGCAATCATTCAATTAAGCACTGTCTCATAATGCATATGCACAAGGTGTTTTTCATGAATAACACCACTGAAGCTGAGAGTCTTGTTTTGTAAAATAAAAAATGTTATTCTTCATTACTTAGCCCTACATCTCTATTGTTCTGTTGTTGAAAACAGAGCTCAGATCTGAAAATATTCATCATCCAGCAGTTGTTGAAAAGATCATTAAATCCTAGACAACCTCCAAACCAGAATGGAGAGATTTGGAGAAACAGGTTCAGTCTTTCTCCATTAGCCCACACACAGCTATGGAAGCCATATGAGGAACATATTCTGAAAGATCTTGTAAATATATAGTCAGCTTCTAGAAAAGGGAGAATCCAGAATCATAAAAAATATTTGGGCATGGAATCAGACATCTTGTAAAATATAGAAAGGATGAATTACAAAGTACAAAAAGCAAGTGAGGTAGAAGAGAATGACAAAGAATAGAAACTTCAGGTCAAAAAGACCAATACCTTACAAATATCTGATCTTCCCCGCACTGAATAAAATAAAATAAAATAAAATAAAATAAAATAAAATAAAATAAAATAAAATAAAATAAAATAAAATAAAAAAGAAGTTGATGCCATTTCCTTAACTACATGAAAAAAGACAAGGGAAGAAAAAGAGGAATCTTATAGGAGCTAGTTTGCTGTTTTCAGGGATGCTCTTCCCCTCCCAACAACCAGAACAACCGAACTAAAGACTGGAAAAGCCTAATAGAAAAGACTAGTTACAGATTTGTCTTATCAGAAAAAGAAAATTATGAGCCTGAATTAAATCACCATAATAGAAATAGAATTTTACTCTTATCTAAAGCTCATATAAATACTAGGGAACATGTATATATATATATGTATATATATATATGACATTTTGGCTAGCATTTCAAGAATATTCTGAAATGGACTGAAATACACTCAAATCCCTTACAGATGGAACTGCTAGAATGACTGTGTTTGCTGCTGAACTTGATCAAGAGCCCCCCATGCTTATGGAGTTTGCTCCAAGTGAAAGGTGTCAGTCATTCTCTTTTACAATAGACAAACTGTACGTAGGTCAGCAACAAGCTCTCGGGAATCTGCCTTATGACAGCTGAGAAAATCATCAGATATCATTGATGCTAAGAAGCTCGATCTCAGTTTGCCTTTTAGTTAAGGGAGAGACAAGGGAAAATGTGTCAATGATGAGGACAGCAAGTTTTAGAAACAGCTGGAGATAAGTTGAATCCTTAGGCAAAGTAACATAAGGACACGCGTGAATATCTGATGTTTGTGACATGGCAAATGAAAGGGTCCTGTGAACAGGGTCCTAAAAAAGTTTCTGTTCCAGGAGCTCTTATGCTGCAAGAGTAGGATATTTGTGTACAACAGCTTAAAGAAGAGCTCTATTTATATATTTTTTTCTTAATTCTTTTGTTTATGAGGTAATTGATACATTCAGATGAAGAGGTGTATTATTGTATGGTTTTAATTTATAGATGTCATAAGAAATTGCCATGGGCTTCCATCAGTCAAATGCAAATATAAATGTTTTTTGTTCAGTACTGTGAAGAGGTAGTGTGAGCAAGCGTTTTTAAGCTTAGCTGGTTTGCAGAAATATAAAAAAAATCATTTTAAGGACTTTTTTTCTGTATTTCAGTTGTTATTTTATGGCTAAATGCTTATATGAAACCAAGATTCTTGCTACATTTTCATTCCACTTACAGTACTTTTTTCAAGTTTTGAAAGTGTTCTAACCTTTTGTTGTCCTTTTTCAAAAATAGTGTGCTGTAAAAAGTTCATATTGATCCTCTGGATGAATCCTTGAATGCAAACTCTTGCATTCAGCTAATTTGACCCAATTTCCTTTTCAAATTAAGTTACTCAAGGTCAAAACTGCTACTATTTGACCTGCTCTGTGGGATAGAAGTAAGCTAAATTTTTAAGAATTTTATAGTTGGGTCAGAAATAGTCTAATTCCACAAGCTCTGGAATTTTCCTGACTACCACATTTCAAGTTTCACAGAATTTTTTCTGACAGCAGCAACAGAGAATGAAAACAAAATAATAAACACACACACAATTACAATTTTATCCCTTCAGTCATCATTATTTCCTGAAAGTTTCACAGATAATGCAATATATTTTTAGATAGAATTTCAATCTACAAATGTATCAGTGCCACAATCCACCCAACATTTCAGAGACTCTATTCAAAAGCATCACAACTTTTGTGGGCACTTCATGAGGTGTATGTTATTTATGGGCTTCATTTAGACTGCTTCCGCAAGTAACAAAAAATAAAAAAAGAGAGAAGTCTACCCAGTTTATTCAATATTTTTGTGGATTTTTAAGGTAGTAGATAGGGGCCCTTTTGCTATATTTAAGGCTAAGGATATTAAGTCAAAGGAAAGCCTTTTTCTCACTGCATTGAAAATATTTTTATCTTTTTCTCTAATCATCCAATAGTTGTCAACATCGTTCTCCATTCTATTTCTAGTTAACATTTATTTTTAGTTAGTATTTATTTATTGATATCATTTTATCAATAAGTTACTGTTCACCTTTAGAATGGGCATCTATTTGAGGCTAAGAAGTCCAGTAGGTGACTAAGTGACAGTGGTTTGGGACTGAATCCAAAATTTAGAAATCTAATTATCTTTAAGGATTTGGTTTTACATGAATTAGTCTTGTATGTTCTATTAAAGCTCTTAAGCTTTACAGTTTGTGGGGAGGCTGTTTCATATGTATCTTCATAAAGAGTAAAAATATTCTACTTACAACAATACCCTTTGTGAAATCACTTTTTTTCTTTTGTTTAATGCCTACCCTCTGTCAATACAAGCAATTAAAAGCATTAATACTCTTTCTCTTTTTCCCTTCTAACAATGAGTTCGTTTGAAACTAATAATATAATACTAACGTTATATTTAATTGAAAATGGTTTATATCATTCTCATTAGGGAAATATTTGCCTCAAATTTATTACATTGTGGTATTGTACCATACATTAAAACAGGAAAATCTGTAATTCTGGATGTTCGTTTGTTCACTTTTGCAGGAGACACCCATTTTATTGCCTCATTGACTCACATGAACAGAAGAAGCTTCAATTCTGCTCCTTTTGAAGGATGAAAATCTGAGAAAAAGATCCCCTCAGCAGTATTATAAGTAAACATCTAAGTTTCTTAGAAATGTTCTAAATGTTTGATCCTTCTTCTTTTGCTAGAATAGGAAAAAAGAAGTTCTCTTTGTATCTCATCCTGTCACCACCACTACTTGAGGTTAACATATTGTCTGTCTACTTTTAATAGAAACATTCTTCATGTATTCTAACAAATCACATATATCTGAATTCTACATACAGAGCTGTAATTCCATTGAGAGTTTGCAGTGACATTGATAAATGATGTCACCAGAACCCTTTGCTTAAATTACAATCTTAATTATGTACACCTGGGTTCTTATTATGCCTTATATTATTTCTGTCATAGCACTATCTTGTCCTATTCTTACTCTGATGCTAATTTGTTTTATCAGTAGCCTGGGCATTGCAGCTTGGCAAAGCTTGTCCACAGTGTTTAGAGTACTGACAATTTCATCCTTGTTATTGCTATTTTAAAGACAGAGTGTAGCAGTATATACCACAAATAAAAATTTCTACATAGAGCTGACATTGATTTCACTCAAAGGTGTGGGTTTTTAACCTATTTATCTGTATGGGAGACGAATTTCAACATGGTTAAGGTGAGAAACACCTTGCATGGTAAGCCTGGGAGTAGGAAATAAAAGTTTATTCTAGTTCTCCCTCTCTTATTTTTTATATATTCACCTTGTGAACCTAACTTGGATTAATTTTATCACAGGAAATATAGAAGATTTTGCTTTGAGTCCATGTGTGGCTGACAGCATTCCTTTCAAAACAATCAATCAGGCTGTGGCTTGCTTTGCTCTGGAAACCCCTCGAAGAGACACGCTTGTAACAAAAGTGATTAAAAGCTCCCAAATCCACTTTATCCTCCCAACATTTACAAAGCATGAAGAAAGCTTAGACTTTTAGAATGTGACTTGTATCTCTTCATTATGTTTATTTAACTTGAAAAATGTAGGTCCTATTTTATATAGCACTCAAACACTTCCAAAAAAAATTCAGAGCTAAAATCTAACATCTTAGTTTTGAGCTCAGTCTTTAGTCAGACAAATGTCTTGATCAGTGTCAGATTTGAAAAATGAGTTCCAGATTTGATCCTTGTCATCATTTATTCCTCCTTTTTTATTTATTTATTTTTTTTTTGATCCTTGGCAGAATCTGAATTGATTTTTTTAGAAAAAAAGGTCGCCATTGCTTATTTTGTGCCTAGCCTGTTGGGTACTATAACACTCGTTTTCCTCCCTATCACTACTCAGTTCTTCAGTAGCAATCCTCAAGCCCCGATGACACTGAGAATCAAAACATACTGATATTTGGGGTGCTACTGAAAAGTGAGGGGTAAAAATAAGTAAATCAAAAGTAAGTGAGGAAAGAAACTATGCCAACCCTATTAGAAATATAATTTTCATATCAAATGTGTTCTAAATAGATATTTTACATAATAAACCTTATAGTATTTGGGTTTGTTTGGTTAAGACAGCTATCAGATTTGTGATATTGTTATTTATTTGTATATGAGCAATCAAGTATGCTCAAGCATAAGATACAGAAGGGATTTATTCTTGTCTCAGCTCTCTGACACTGAAATCTTGTATTTATGTAATTTTTTGTTGTTAGTTGCTGTATTCATCTTTGTGTTTTAAGTTCTTTCTCATGTGACACATAGGCCAAATGTGCCTTTGAACTTTTCCCACGCTGTTTTCTTGAGTATAAAGGCTGTTCTAATGGCTCTTCCTGTCCCTGACATATATGTCAAATTCCTTCAGAAAAAGTACAGTCACCCCAGGGAATGGGAAGAGGACTGAATCCACAGCCCTTTAAAATGCTAATTAGACTTTTATCAACCAACTCTCTGAAGGCATTTGTAATTCTGAATGTTGTATATTTCTCAATAATTCCAGCCTATGGCACTAATCATTTCCCTTTGGAAACTCCATAGTCCATCACAACAGCCAACAGTGTGGAAAACCTAAGGAAGATGGAAACAAAAAAACAGCAGGTGATAGAAAATCTAGGCCTATCTTTACTTTGTGAATCTTTGAAGCGCTTAGGTCCAGCATCTCAAACTGTTATTAATAATCTTTCTCACATCTCTTGTATCAGGACCTGCTTTTCAGAAGGTCTTATATTCCAAGCTTGCCTAAAAACTCACCCCGGATTTGTTTTGCATCTGCTTTATTTTAAATGGAACAAACCACATCAGCTTCCCTTTCCGGCACACCTTTAAATTTTCGGTGAGTGTATCAGGTCTTCCTCAATGAATGGAAGAAGTTGTATGCATGGCTTTTCTCCCCTGTATGTCTGTGTGCACATGTGTAGGAGAAAGACCTGTCTTTTCTGTCATTCCAAGAATATCTGAGGCACGGATATGGTGCCTAAACTTACATTGTGATTTGAAGAATACGAGACAAATAAATGTCAAGTGGAAGCAATGATACTGTTACGAAATGCTCCCAGAGTGTCTTCTGGAGAGAGATTTAAAGAAGATAAGCTCTTTCTGGCTTATTGCTTTTACTTTGTTTTGTTTTCTGAGATCCTCAGTAGAAAAGAGAAAGAATAGAAAAAAAAAAGAAAAAAACATGGCTAAAAAGTCAGTATACATGGTCCACTATGCAAAGCCTAATCCACCTAGGCCTCCTTAGAACCTAATCCACCTAGGCCTCCTTAGAAAGCAATGAGTCAATAAACCTAAGTTAAATATTTGCAAGCCAGACTTTTAAAGTGCCAACAAATACCAGAGTTTTACAAAATCTCAGTGGTAACGTATATTTCCTCAGATGGTAACAGGCCAGTACAAAACTGAGTCACATTAGAGAGAAGAAGGATGGAACAGATTCCTGTGGCTGAGATCCAGTTCTGTAATTTTCCTTTTAATTTGTTTTCATATAGGTAGAAGAAGTTCCTATGTAACCGGAGAACCTGAGGGGGGAACTTCCATAATATTTTAAAAAGAGCTCTGTCATTACTGAGCTATACTTAAAATACTCTGTACAGAATAGGTATGGCCTAGAGCAGAAGTAAACAAACAAACAAATGAAAGGTCAGGATTGCTTATCTTAATTATTTAAATGGGAGACAAATCTCATACTGTTTTTTTTCTTGAGGACTATGCAGTTCTTCCATGAGCCAAAAATGTCTACTTGCTCAGCTTGCTGGTTCAGGTAGGCGCGTGAACACAGTAGTGTTCTGCAGTTTTCTTTCCATCCAGTTTTACTGCCCGAGACACTTCCTTGAAAGTTTTACTTTTTTGCTAGACTAAACACCTATTTATACCAGGGTTCCTAATCAAGATATAGAAGACACACAGCGCTTGACCGTGTGTTATTGAGATCACTTTACTTGAAAAGGATTTGGGTTTTTTTTTGTTTTGTCTTGTTTTGCTTTGCTTTTCCCTGTGTTTCTTCTTTCCCTGCCCTCTGTTTACTTCTTCCACAATACACTGCATGTGTCTTCTCCGATTAGTGTGAACTCTATACCGGACAATAGTCTTCTGTATTTTTTTCCAAAGGAAAATGAAATCCTAATTAGATTTGTGGTCCTTTGGTGTTAACAGTACTACAGATTGTAAATACAAACAGCAGAAGCCAAAAGGGAACAGTGATCCTGCATTCAAGCATTTATACTCAGTTCTTGGGTGGGGGGATATATATAAATACACTTTGGGTTAGATTCCAGAGTCAGTTGCACAACTATAAACTAGAAATAACTCAGCTGGGATTAAGAGAGCTGATATTGCTATACACTTGGAGTTATCCCATTTTGTTTCAAATAGTTTGATTCAAAACTTTCCTCAGCTTGCCGCTAAGTCTTTCAGGGGGTGAGGGAATGTAGCCACAGGAGTTATTTACTTATTAGAACTCCCACATATTTATTAAAAAAAACAAGAGTAAAATTTAAAGAATGCTTAAGACAGGTTTTTCCAATCTTTCTTTGAGATTCTAAAATAAAACAATAAATATGCAGGATACATTGGTCAGTGGCCATTGCCCTGAGCTTATCTGGGACACAGGCTCACTCGCAGCTCATCAGTCACGGCGGAGCTATGTGCGGCCATACCAGGTGGCTGCCGCCTCCGCACTCCTCTCCTTGCACTTCATGCTGGGAAGCAAAGGGTCACACTCCTTCCTGGAGTACTCAAGGTGAAGGCAGGAGAAATCTCCTGTTGGAAAATTTCACCCCAAAAGGGAGAAAAAGATGATCTGGAAAGCCACTGAAGTTGTTTATTTTCATTCCCCAGAAGTCTGCCGTTTGCCATTTTCTCCAGTTACTGTTCAGAACGGCCCTTTCCTCCTCTCTCCTCCTCCTCCTCTTTACAGTTTCCCCACCCTTGTGAGACCAAAAAACAGAGAGGCTATCATTAATCTTTTTTTTTTTTTTCCCCAAAGTGTTTAGGTCTATGAGATCTGGCTTTAATTACCAGCCATGCGAAGAACTAATTACTCTGGCCTACCAAAGACAGGCCTGAGCGAGGGAGTGCTGCTGTGAGGATGTGACAGCGCACATCTCCGTGTGCTAGATATTCCTGGCGTTACCTCTGCGTTGCTGGAGGAAAGATATAAAGGGACAAGTATGCAGGAGGTTCTCCAAGTTTACACATGCCTCTGCAGATACCTCTGTGGGAATTACCTGACTCCGTTTGAGAGCAGCTCTGGTACAGTGCAGAGGAAGCTGATAGCGCTGCAGCAATAAATGCGTAATGATAACGAGTTGGCCCACGACTCAAAGCTGAGCTATGCTAACCTAAAGGAAGCATCATAAATTTGGGACTCTCGGTCTGGCTCAGTGAAAGGGCAGGCTGCCGTAAATGTAAAAATGCTGCATGTCTTTCTAGCAGCTGAGACTTCATCTGGCCACATCTCTTTAGAAAGCTCTTGTCCTCTGGGAAAGTGAGTGAGTTTATAATACATTTTAAATCTCCGAAATGCACATTATTACTGTAATAATCTCCTTGCTCAGCATGGAAGTCGAAACAGCACACTATTTGTGAGCACTGCACACCGAATGAAGCTACATCTTGTTGGAGTTAAAGCTTTTCAGTATTTCAGCCAATAAAACATGCTCCTTCTCTGATCTGTGCCCAAATGAATTGACTGGGTGCATTAAAATATGAAGTATAACACAGGAATAGCATTTAAAGGGAAGGGTGTGTATGGCAACTTTATGTTACTTAGTAACAAGGACAATAACATTAAAAATGATAAGTGAAATGGGAGCCATTCCAGGAAAAATACATATTGTCTGAGCTTGTCGTGTAAAACATCTTGCAGAAGACCTGAGAAGGCTGAATAGGTCAGGACCAGGAAAGCGTGCAGATCTTCTCTAGAGAATCTGGAATTTAGCTATTGGTTTTCCAAGGACCAGAGGCAGAACACGTCTGGCACAGAAGTGACCAGAAATGCCAAACCACTTACCCACCCATTCCTCATAGATTGGAGACCAGGCTGCTTCCTTTTCCCACATGTCCTGTGCTCCAGCTCCTTTCTTAACCGAAGAATCTGGAGCAGCGTTTGGTTCTGATGCTTGGAAGATGCCACACAGGCAGATATCATCAGCCATCCCGCTCTGCTTTGTGATTTTAAAATCTCTGAAGCAGTGCAAAGCACAGAGGTAGCTTGTTTTAGGTACCAGGAGCAATGTATCTGTGTTAATTTCCTGCTCTGTCTGGTTTAATAGTTGTTCCTCCTATGCAATTTTAACATGGACGCTTGAAAAAGAGTGTTTTCTTCCTTGCCCGGAATGGTGTGCAGCAAGCCCTTCTCTCCAGAGTACCCCTGCCGAGGAAGCGATCTTTCTGTGCCATTGCATCTAAAGCTGTGGATCACCTTAACTCAACTTCTAGGTATTTTGTGATGCATCACTAAGTGCCACACTAATGTTTATTTAATTCTGTAAGACTTTCTTCCACTTAGTGTGATTCATGACTGAATCTATGATGCAGAATAAATCATCTTTAATTGTCCCAGCTATGACAATTAAATTATGACAATTAGGAAATACTGCCTATTTCGTGAATATTATTACCCTTGCCTTCGTTTGGGGCCTGACCTTGATTTAATTGATTTCATTAGAAAAACTGGTCTTTCAAGGATGCGATTCGGGTTCCATAGCATTTCCCTGCCATTTTATTCATCTGGAAGGGGTAGGTGAGAAAGCAGAGGGCAAAGTGTCTTTTTTTTTTTTTTTTAATACGTAACCAGAGAGAAGTTGGGCCATTACGTTTTTAGTCTTAATTGTATTCAAAAATTATTAAAATACAGTTAAGCTGCCCAGACTCCACTAAGGAAGTATTCTCAGTTCTCTTGGATTTCTGCAAAGATTACACCTTCTGGATGACAGCAAAACTGGGCTGAAGAGCTGCTGTGTCAACAGTTTATGTTGCAGCTGACTCACTGTGACTTTTGTGCGCACACAAAAGTAAACGGAAAAATTAGTGTTGTTTTTTTCTGAGTGCTAGGCAATCCTTCACCCATCTGAAGTCATCATCCATCTGAAATCACCTCCAATAAATACATTAAGTAACACATTATCTAACACTTCCCCAAGCCTTATCAATAATGAACGCTGTGAGTATTTGTGTATGCAGGTTGCTGCTCAACCTTGTGCGACAGCCCTGAATCTTATTACTCTGCCACGAACGAGACCTGAGTCAGGGAGGGATGCAGACTAAGTGCAATTTAAGAAAAGAATGCATATGTTACTGAACCAAATGCTTAGGTTAGACAGAAACATTTCTTCTTGCATTGTAGGAATGAGTGAGAGAAGTTTTATAGCGTGTGCAATGTAGAAAGCAAACCTCTCCGGTCGTAATAGCCTATGAATTCCAGACTACGGATCCATGAATTCAGGGTAGGCTGTCTTGTCCACCACTTTTGGGGTCCGGCGGTCACAGGGAGTGGTGAGTTCCACAACTGCAACTGCTTTTTTAAAATTCCTATGACTGAAACTTGGAGGTGCAAAAGTCCAACGCTTCCTGTCAGTGCAGCTAGATCAACATGAGGAATATGAGTAGTTGAGAGCATGTGTTCCCTTGCAGCAGAACAGAGTGCATTTGTACAGATAGTTGAAACTAACAGGACAAAGTGGGTTTGTGTGTAGTTCTACAAAGCAAAGACAGAGGAGAGGGAAATAAAAAAAGAAGGAAAAAAAAAAAAAAGATTTCAAAAATCCCCATAGAGAATAATGGAAAATGAAATGTTAGCACTGCATAAAGTTCAAAAATCATAGAACAGACAAATAAACAATGTTAAAGAAAATCTTTTTTAAAAAATAAAAATATTCTGTGAATGTTAAAGGAAAGCTAACAATACATCACTGAAGCAAGAATTGTTTAAAATACGGTTCAGGTAGACCCTCTTCTGCCCTTACTGTTCATCTGTGTTGTGTGTCTTCAGACTAAGGAGTTTTGCTACTTAGAACTGGAAACAGAGCTTTAAATTAGTCTGCTCTAGTGCCTCAAAACTGAATTATCTCCCTGAGATTATATGATTATTTAAACAATTTGTTCAATATGTCAACTATTTTTTAAAAAAACAAATGAGAGTGTCCAGCATCACAACTTTTCCATGAAATGGAATGGAATCTGCTCTAGGACAATTGCTGTCTCATGTCTTTGAATGAGAATTTACCCTATAAAAATCCTAAGCAATTTGGTCAGGTAATTTTTATGCAATATTAACAGAGCCAGTCAAAGCAGACATAGTGGATGAATATTTTATAAATATGTGTAACAAATAACATAGCAATTATAAAAATTAATAGCTATGAATGAATTTTAGGAGAAGATTACATTCTGTGGAAAAGTAGAAAAGGAAGTAGATGATAATTCATGTTAAGCGCACAAAGCAGTTTTCACCCTCAAGGTTTCAAAACTGGTATAAACAGTTAACCAAAATGAATATTATATTTGTGGAGAGAGTGGGCAAAAGAAAGATTGTGTACAGCTGTTTAAAACTATACAGCATTTCTGCACTCCAAAGTTTGGGGCAGGAGATGTTCCGAAAGCTCCAAATACTCCATCATATCAAGTAGGGAATTTATGAGGGCATAATATATTTATTCACACTGCCTAGGGCTGGGCCATCAGTTTGAAGATCCTTGCTCTTATAAATATGACATGAGACCTCTAAACTGACCATTATTTTTTTAAGAAACCTGTGTCAGCCACAGAGCTTCTGCAAACGTTGATTTCAACACAGAATCTGCAAGATTTGGAAAAAAGAGTCCCAAAAGGCTCCAACCTCAGCCCCTGCCAGTTCTCTGATTTTCTCTGGGCAGAGGCTGTTCAATAGAAACGCCAGCCTGGCCTGCTGATGTTTGAGTCTCAGAAATACGTGAGTTGTGAGAGAAGGCCTCACAGCACAAAGCATCCGATCACGTGCTGCAGGAGCACTAAACAACAAAACCTATCACTTTGGTCCAAGTAAATAGCTGGTAGATGCATCTATGAATATTAAACTCACTTCAAGCAGCAGGGAGCAGGCAACCTACTGTTTGAAATAAGAATGTGTGCTTACAAATCATCCACTATTGAGGGACTTTCCCTATCAGACCGCAAGCCAGCAGGCAATCTAATTTTTCCTTTAATAGCTCCTACAGTGTTGAACTGGCTTTCTTGTAAAATCTCACCCATTTCATCTCTGCCTGTTTTTGAAACACCACCCTAAGACCTTTTCTGCCCATAGGGTGTTTGCAGAATTACATCTTTTGGCAATGCATTAGTTCAGACCCTTTTCTTGTGGTTTTATTTTTAGATGGATCCTATTCATTTTTTAAATGCTTTATTTAATTATAGCCTTCTTTGTTTTATAGTGCTCTGCCACTAAGAAGTAAAAAAAACACTACTATATTTTACTTACCATTGCTTGGTATCATGCCATCATTTACTGGGTTTTCCTGAGAACCACAATTAACAAAAGCATTCTGTGCCACTATAATACGGTATCTTTCCACTAAGGCTCATGGTAGAACCTGTCAAAACACATTTTAATATTACTGACTTGGAAAAATGACACACATTTTATTTCATAGCTGACCAGAAAAATTGTAAGAAGAAGTTCTTTTGAGAATTCAGCCTTCCTTGGGGCACACCTAGAATGGGACACGTATAAAGGAAAACACTTGAGCTTTACTCAAGAATACATCAGCATGATTTTTGGAAATTTATTCTGTGGTAGTTGGTTTAGTTTAAGGTTCTTTAAAAAGCTTAAATATGAGTTGAGAAGTGAGATTCATCATCTTTTTTCATCCTTTTTTCAGTGATGTCTTTCTAAACCAATCCATATTCTGTTAACTTTCCACATTTGCTTTTTTATGATTAAAAAATAAAAAAGTGGGCCATCTATATTGCTATATTAATGCATCAGTGCTAATCTTAGTTAATCATTTTCTGTTCCAGGAGCCAGTCACCACTTATTGTCTGCTGTGTCTGAGAATTATACTTCTCTTCATGATTCCATGATTTTTTGGCTGGAATTTATTCCTGACTTAATCTTGCTATAGAAATTAAAAAAATAAAAATAAAAATCTAGCTGCCCTGAAATTTATTGTTACATTATCACGTGAAGCCTTTGTTTTGAAGCATCTGAAGTGAATGCCAAAAAAAAAAAAAAAAAAAAAAAAGGAAGTATGAACATCTATAATTAATATGAGGCCTTTTAACATGATACAAGTATCTTACAGATGATGTAAGCTCCTATCATTCTTTTTTAATCTCGGTGGCAAAAAAAAAGTAATAGATCAAATTATTAGGAATACAGAATATACTTATAAAATCACGTCAAAGATCACAGTGCCTCTGTTTGTGGCTATGGCTCTTTGGAAATCTGCATTTCAGAGCCAGGACTGAATACGACAGATAAAACAGTGAACCTATTCAAGTCAGTGAAAGTTTTTCCATTGAGTTTAATGCAGCAACTAATTCACAATAGAGGTTTTAGCCCCTAAAAAATATTATCCTATGGACACCGATATAATTTATATGGTATCAGAGAAAAGGGGCTGGCAGAATATTCTGTTAGGAGGGTGTGGCAAAGCTTTTGCTTGTTGTTAAGATTATTATATGGTATCAGGCATATTTATGTTCCACCCCACAGAGTTCTTTATGGTTGTTTTTAAAGTTTGGGAATAGATGAAGCCCAGAAGAGCATATGTAGTTTACAGGCTTAATTTTCAAAGATGTCTGGGCTTTGACAGAAGAAGTTCTCTAAAATAAAGTTGACTCATCTGGAGAAATAGCAACTTTCCCCCTCCAAACTGTCTTTATCTCTACTTACAGAATTCTTATCTCAGATGGGAAGGAACATATAAGCTGAAGAGAAGACAACAACTTTATAACGAGAAGATTTAATACCCTCTGCAGCACCTTCTTAAGGAAGGTTGTAGGAGACCCATAACCTTTACATGACCCTTTAGTCATTTAAAACCAAAGTGGACAAAGCATTGTATGATACCTGACTTTGCTCAGTTTATCTAACCACTCTTTTCCATTTTTAGCTTTTGTAGCAACTTTAAATTCACATGAGATATGCAAAGCTTCCAAAATGACTGAGTACCACCTCTACGTCAGTTAACCTGTAACCATAATAGGTCTCTTTTTTTCTTAATTTATGTGAGAAACTAGAGTTATGCACTGCAGATATGTTATGGAATTGTAACACACAATAGGACCCTCAACCACAGAATTTCACTGCTGTTGATAACATTTTCAAACTGTGCTCTCTCTCATTTCCTCCACTAACAAAACTGCACTACTTAACTATTACTATTGTTGTTTTCTTTTGTATGTATTGTTTTTTTTTCTCCAAATAAGAAGACAGTCAACGTGCAGAATTTTTGAATTAGGATGTTAAGGAAACACATACACTACAAGTTTTAACTGACTGACACATATATTTGAACCTGAACTAGTTTTGTTCTGGAAAAGTTGTATTGATCTGCAGTGATTCTTAGTGGATTTTTTCACTTTCAGAACTGAATTACAGCACTTGATCCAAAGGCCATTGAAGACAGTGAAAATCCTCTCTCTGACCCCCATGGGCTTTGGAAAAAGCATGTTGTCCAATGGAAAGCAAGTGACTCTGCAATGGACTTAACCCACATAGCAAATGTAGCTACTGCACAA